>JAEBUR010000027.1:0-296766 GCA_023014455.1 Amanita exitialis
ATTCCCCAGCCATCGACTATCAAATGCGAATCCGTCGGTTTGGTGGGTTACGATAAACGCATTCTCAGCCGAGTCTTCACGACTCGCGCGGCGGCTGATAAGTATCTGAACGATCACAACGCCGAGATCGTTGAACTCTGGCAGCTCGATCTTTACAACAACATGAATGCGCTTGGGAGACAGGTCAAGGAGAGCCAGGGACGCATTCCTCTGTCTGTGAGGAATACCGTCCGGCTGTAACCGTAGTAAAACTTCTTTAGGAGCAATTGTGGCTTACGATACCGTGAAATTTGGCTGCCCGCACTGCAAGAATGAAACGCAGGAACAAGTCGGGCAAGGTGCATACCTGGTGTATTCGTTGGAAAGTGCGCCTGAAGAGGTGATCGAGTGTCTGATCGATCCGACGCGGCAGGTGTTCTGCGAACACTGCAACCAGCGCGTTATCTTCTCTCAGAAAGTCACGGTTCAAACGGTGGTGGAGAAGTGGGTGGACGAAGAAGCCATCGCCGATGAAGCAGAAGAAGAAGACATGCGCAAGGTGCTGAAAGCCATGGGGGTGAATACCAACATGACGCTTGATGAGGCCTTGCGTGTACCGGGTTTGAAATTCATGGTTGATCCGAGAGTCTAAATAGACAGGAGGCCGTATGAAGATCCGAGTAACGTATCACTTCACCGATTTTTCAGGTACGCCACACGATCACCTCGCGCATGTGTTGGAGTTCGACTCTGCGGTTCCGGATGACAAGAGTCTAGAAGAACTCGGGTGCGGCGACTCCACCGCAGATGGCGCTTACAGAAGACTATGTTCCTTATACGAGTTTGAGGCACGCATTAAAATCCATCGCGAGTGGGAAGTTAGTCACACCAGTAATGTCCCGACGCCCTACTGCCAGATCGATCAGCTGGCCAGCAAAGAAGTTAAAGAAGGCATGATTGGCGAGAACGTACCAGATTGGCAGGTTCTGCCACTCGCGTCATCAGAAGCGATGGTCACGATGCTCCTGCATGCGTATTGTAGAGAGAAGGAAAAGCGCAAAGCAGAGAAGAAGCCGTTGCCCACGGACGCGACCAATGTCAGCATGGATGATCTGCGTCGTCAGGCTGAAGAGTAACGATCAAGTTTGAGAGGGACCGACACACTCCTCCGTCGGGTGCTGGCGCTGCCAGCACACCCCTCTCTTTTTTTTTTTGTCGTCGTAGTGGTTTTTAACAGACCTAAGGGATGATTTGAGTAGCCATACCACTCATCCACAAACCCTTTAGCTACCTATCATGGACCAGAACAAACAACAACGATTCAAACGACTCGTTCAGGTCGGGATCGTCGGAGGAGTCGCGCTTGCTGTTGCGCCCACGATCTTCCTGATTATCAAAGGCCTCATCGGCCTGGCTGCCGCGGCTGTTGTCGGGGGTGTTGTACTCGCCCTGCAACCTGCCGCATCCACCTGGCTCACGAACCTGAAATACAAGGCCGTGAAAGAAGTGGTCGAGCGTGATCCGTGTACCACCCTGATCGCTCAGCGACAGGAACGTGCACAAGCACTGGAAGACGCACGCGGCATGCTGGAACAACAGGTCGCTGCGGTTGAACTTTTCAGCCAGAAGACGAAGAAGCTCGTCAAGGAGTATCCGGAAGAAGCCGAAGAGTCGATGCAGAACCTGCGCGAATACGAAGCCCTGCTCGTCTTCCGTGTCGACCAGTTCAAGGACGCTCGCGACAAGCAAGCTGCGTTCAGTCGTAACGTCGACAAGTATATCGCCAAGTACGAACTCGCCCAGCTGGGTAACGCCACCGGCAAGGCGCTGAACTCCGGCAACGACGTGATGGCGAAGTTCAAGGAATCCATCGCTTTCGACAAGATCGACCGCGAACATGCGCAGTCGCTGGCACATCTGCGCATGGCACTCACTGACGAATCGTACGCGAAGGAACAGATCAAGACGACGACGTCGACGCACCAGGTCTCGTACTCGCCTGACGGCCGCGTACAACTGGGTAGCATTCTCGAACCCGTAACCGTGGAGGCTGCATGAAAGCCAGCATCATCGGCGGCATCGTGATGGTTGTCATCCTCGCCGCGCTGTACGTCCTGACGAGCGACAAGCCGCAGGCCCCGACCGAAGCAGCACCCGCTGCAGAACAACCGGCGTCGAGCGATTCGAACTCGTCGTCGAATTTCAAGCTGTAATCTCTCAACAAGGAAAACGAAGTGAAGAACCTGTTCAAATCCATCCTGGCGATGGTCGCAGTGACGCTGTGCGTGAACGCTGTGGCGCAAGAGAAGATCATCGTCGCTACGGGCGACAAGAAGGGCGGCTCGACGTACAGCATCATGTTCGGCGAACTCAACCAGATGTGCGGCAATGGCAACTGGGTCGAGAAGGAAACGAAGGGCGGCATCGACAACAAGAACCTGCTGATCGGCAACCAGGTCAATGCAGCGATCGTGCAGTCGGACATGCTCGAATTCGAACGTCGCGTTGACGCCTCGAAGGTCGCGAATATCAAGACGCTGATCGCGTTGCATCCGGAAGAACTGCACTTCATCGCCCGGGCTGACGTGAAGAAGGAAGGCGGTCTGTCCGTCGGCAGCTTCAACCTCGGCGGCAAGGAAGTCACGTTCAACACGCTCGCCGACCTGAAGGGTCGTAACGTCGGTGCCGTGGGTGGTTCGATCGCCTCGGCCAATGTCGTCGCAGCGAACTCGGGTCTCGGCTTCAAGGTCCTGCCGGTGGCGGACAACGATACGCTCAAGGCAAAGCTGCTCTCGGGCGAACTCGATGCGATCCTCGTCGTGGGCGGTGCGCCGCACCCGATGGTGAAGACGTTGCCGAACACGTTCAAGATCCTGCCGATTCCGCAAGACCTCGTGACCAAGCTCTCGGCCTCGAAGCTGTACTTCCCGGCCAAGCTCTCGTATCAGAACCTGAATGCTTCCGGCGTGCAATCGGTGGCGACGCAAGCCCTGCTCGTCTCGCGTGTCTACCGTTCGCAAGAAATGATCGGCAAGCTGAAGGACATGCGCGCCTGCTTCGACGCGAAGCTCGGGAACATCCAGGACAAGACGGGCACGCACCCGAAGTGGCAAGAAGTCGACGCATCGAACCACGGCGGCTGGGCCTGGTATGAGCTGCCGTAAAACGTTTCAGCTCAAACCGGTCGAGATTCCGTACGACGAGTTCGAGAAGCTGGCGAAGCGGGTAGCAGAAGTACGTTACCCGACTTCGCCTGCCTGGGACGAAGAGACGACCAAGCGCCACATTCGCCATCTGGTGATTGCCTATCAGCTGCGCCCGGAACTGTTTGTGGAAGACACCCTGGCGCTGCTTGAAGGCAAAAGCCCCGTTTCTCAACCGCAGCACCAACCCAGTAATACCAACTAACCTTCTCTCTGGAGTAAGCCATGAAAATCAAGCACTTCTTCGCATCGATCCTGATGCTCGCAGCCTCGGTCGCAGCACACGCAGGCAACATCACCGTGTTCTCGGAAGACAGCCCGTTCCCGCTCGTCAAGCGCCTCGCGCCGGCCTTCGAGCAACTGACCCACAACGGCGTCAAGCTGCGTGAAACCGAATCGGTCACCACGCTGCCGAACTATCTGAAGCAAGGCGCTGCACCGGACCTGTTCTTCACGGAAGACACGTGGCTGCTCCAACGCTTCGACCACGGTGTCCAAGCCAAGCAGATCGCACTCGACCCGATCGTGATCGTCTACCTGAAAGACCCGGGCTTCACGGCCGCCAACTGGATGGACAAGTTGTCGAAGCTGAACTACGGCTTCTCGAACCCGAACGCTGATCCGCTCGGTTACTACGCGCACTTCGTGTTCGGCCTGTACAACCAGGCACACGGTACGAACTACACGGCTGTTTCGAAGTTCGACCGCAACGAAACCACGGATCTCTTCCAGCTGATGAAGGCGGGCAACCTCGACGCCATCTTCACGTACAAGTCGTTCGCCGTCGGCGCGAATGTGAAGTATTTCGAACTGCCGGCTCCGTACAGCCTGGTCGACACGAAGTTCGACTACAGCAAGGTTTCGTACACGCTGAAGAACGGTGACGTCGTCCCGGGTCACGTGTCCTCGTTCGGCGTCGGTATCCTGAACGATCGCAAGGAAACGACCGATTTCGTGAAGTTCCTCGCTGAACCGAAGAACGCGAAGCTGTACAAGAGCCTCGGTCTGATCCAGTAATGGGACGGCTGCTGTCAGTCACGAACGGTGTCATTTGCGCGTGGCTGATGGCACCAGTTCTCTACGTGCTGAGCCAGGGGTCATTCGACGCGGCGTTGCTGCGTGAGTGTCTGCCTGCGCTTGGCACTTCGTTGCTCCTGAGTGCGCTGGCGTCGCTCTGTGCGATTCTGCTGGCGATTCCGGTAGCGTTTGCAATGGTTAGTCCTAACCGCATGGGTAAGGTACTGGCATTGGTGAGTGGACTGTTGCTCGCAGTCCCTGACATTGTACTAGGGGTAGCTTTGCTGATGCTGTACGGCAAGAGCGGTCTCTTCGGCCTGCTGTTTGGCGATGTCTTCGTCAACACGTGGCTGGGGTTACTGGTCGCTCAGCTGTACTGCCTGACACCGTACTGTATTGTCCTGGTCACCCAGGTCTTTCGCAATACGAACAAGGACATCCTGGAAGCTGCTTACGCTCTTGGCGCGACGCGCTGGGACGCAGTGATGCAGATCTACCTGCGCTGTAACCTGAGAAGTCTGATACGGGTCTTCGTGACCTGTACGTCGTTTGGATTATCGATGTTTGGCGTGATCGTGGTGTTTGCCTATTGGCCTAAGGTCATGACGACCGAAATCTTCGAGCGGTTTCATCTGTTCGAATTCGATAACGCCATGGCGCTCTCCACGTATCTGCTGCTAATGTCGTTTATCTTGTACGGAATCGCTACGGTGATCGAACACCGTAGAGTAACCTGAGTCGTGGCAGGTATAGCCCGCGAACGGCAGTCACACCGAGAGGCGCGGAAGGAAAGCGGTCCAGCGAGAATGAGCCCACGATCGACCACATGAGGCCGGGCAAGGACGGACAGGCGTGAGCGAGTGGCAGACGTAAGTCTATACGGCGAGGAAAGTACCCGCGGCATAGAAGCGAAAGGGTCACAAGCCCTTTCGCTTTTTATGTTGTCGTTACGAATTTTATGCACCACCGCTTGAATCAATCTCGCAGTAATCACCTTGGAGTGAAGCATGGATATGATTTCGCTGGTACTCGACCCTGCGCAGTTGGCTATGGTCGACACCACGGCGCTCAACGAGCGCCTGCAGTTCTTCCAGACGACGGGCCCGCAGACGATCGAACAGTACCGGACGACCGTCCGTACGGTCTGGCAGGACTTCCGTGGCCAGATTCGGAATAGCCAGATGATGGAAATCTGCGCTTCGGCAATGGGCTATCGCAACTACGTGGCTCTGCTCGCCGCTGTTGTGGACGGCACCATCTCCCGCAACCCGACACCGGAAGATCCGCAACCGACATAAGGAGCGAAACGGGTTTCGGCCCGTTTCGCTTTTATGCCCGCAATGCAAAATTCGTTAGCAACATATTACCAAGGGAGAACATCTAGTAGAATCTCTTAAAGGAGTAATGATCGTGGGTATCTATTCGTTTCGTGCAGAGTGTCAGGCAGACGTCGAACAGCTGAGTGCGAACTGCAAAGCGGTCGGCATTACATGGTCTTCGTTGCGCGTGATTCCGGATAAAGGCTTTCCGGACGTAGAAGTCGAACTGGAAACGACGGCGACGCTGGATGAACTCCGCGATGCTGTGCGTGCCGTCCAGGACGGACACGTCATGATGCAAACGCTGCGTTCCGTGCCGCTGGCGCAGAACTCCCTCATCCGTGACAAGAACATCGATTAAGGAAAAGAACAAATGATCAAGCACTACTTCACCCGTACCCGTGATGGCGCAGTCTCGGTCTGCATGGATCGTCAAATCACGCCGCAAGAGGCGTTGAAGTATTTCGTGCGTGCCGAAGTGTACTACGGCAGCAAGATGGTGCTGGTGACCGAAGAAGAAGTGCGCACCAAGAGCGGCTGCTTCGGTTCGGTGGATGACATGGTGTTTTCGGGCACCAAAGCAGACATGGCTGAAATCTACGAGATCGCTCGCTTTCTCGTCGAAGACGCGATGGCTGAAAAGGAGTCGGTGTATTTCGGCTACTCGAAGGACCAAAAGTTCAACGAGCAGGCGTCGCAATACCTCACCGAAATCCTGTCAGCGAAGCGCCCGTGGAGTGCTGCAATCTGGCACATGCTGGCGCGCAAAGAGGGGCATCCCAACAAAGACATGCGAATGATCGATGTTGAGACTGCATTTGAACTGATCTACTGCGAGAATCAAGAACCCAAAGCAGTGTTCGAACTGGCCGGTATTGCGCACGCGTAATGCCTTCTATCCATGGCACTAAAAACTCAACTGATCAACGTGGGATTCCAGCCGATCCCTAGTCTTGATCCCGCGCACTTTCTGCATCGTGACCGAGTCGGTTACCTGCTGCTGGTGCAAACGAAAAAGCGGCTCTGCTATCAGCTTCACACCGTCAACGCACATCGCTGCCTCGAAACCGCCCGTAATGCGGTATTCGGCTATTACGTTGATCGGGCTGTGGATCTGAAGGAAGCGCTGGAGGATTCGCAGATCGACGACTGGGCGGTGTACTTCCGGCCGGACGGTCTGTATCCTGGGCTGACTCTGACTCTGGATCAACTGCTTCGGCGGTACAGGAGTCTGAACACGCGACGTAGCCGTCTGGACCCGGAAGAAGATACCTGGGGCTATACGGTGTATTACGGGAAGTACAAGCGTGGCTTTACGATCACGGGTCCTCGTCCGCAGACCGACGAAGATCTGGTCGCTGATTTCCTGCACAAGTGGCGCAATGCCCTTGATGCAGCGCTGAACCGCCGCTCGATTGAACTGACCACGTATTACGTCGGTTGCAATCAACTGGCGGAAGCAAGTCGTCAATGGATCGACAACAAGCTGAGCGGTTTCAGTATTCTCTCCACAACCGCCAGTGGTCCGGCCAAACGGAAAGAAGTGGTAGAACACGCTGCTTTGAATAACCACCGCTTTTCCACAGAGTACCGACAGAACCTGTTGGCCCGGGCGTGATTTTACCCGCAGCTAGTTGTATTAGCCTATCTGATTAACCATCTCTCAAAGAGTGAACCATGTCCAACAAACAAACGAAGAACGACAAGCCGAACGACAAAGCCGTCGTCCCGGTGTTGACGGCCGCCGCTGACGAAGCGCCGCTGATTCCGGTCTTCGCACCGTACGCAGCGAACCCGAACTACGAAGAACCGTATTCGGAAACGCTGCTCGCCAAGTCCAACGGTTTGGCGAAGGAGTGCTTCAAGGACCAGGACGGCTACGACGCATTCACGAAGTCGATGAAGTGGACGCTCAACGAAGGTCCGAACGAATCCATCGCGATCACCAAGAACCGCAAGTTCTTCGATCAGGGCAGCATCGACAATGCGCTCAGTCAGGCCGCGTCGATTCACCTCGGCATGGTCAGGGAGCCGTGGGCAACGAGCCAGAAACTGGCAGATCTGCTCAAGAAAGTCCGCAAGCTCGAAAAGCTCTACGACGACTACGAGATCCTCGACGAAGACGCACGCGAGCGCGTCATCAACACCGTGCTGTTGCCGACCAGCCAGTTCGGCGTGCATGACTTCGCGACGGGTTCGCCGGGCCTGCGTTACCCGATGCAGAAGGCCGTCGTGGCGGAAATGCTCACGGACGAAGAAGTCGGCCATGTCGATTCGGTCATCTCGTACCTGTCGCAGCTGCGCAACCTGGTGGCAGAATACACACCTTACGGACAGGGTGCCACGAAGGAAGAACTGCTCGAACCGTTGCTGGGTGACAAGGAATCGAACGGTCTCGCATATCCGCAGTACGGTGCCTGGCGCTCGCCCGAGAAGAACGCAAAGCTCATCAAGCGCATCCGCCAGATCCGTCGCTTCTTCGAAACGGCGCTGCCGTCGAACCTGCAGTACGACTACATCCCGTCGACACGCTATCCGTCGAACAGTATGTCGCACTACACCAAGGTCGTCGCGGCCTCGAACGCGCTGCGCACCATCTCGGAAGGGTTTATCCGGGAAGACAAGCGTCTGTCGGATCTGCTCACCGCGATCGTCGAGCTGGCAGACAAGATGCGCCAGTGGTTGTCGGCTGAGGTGAGCGATCTCGCCGGCTTCTTCAACTACCTCAACCGGATCGGCATGCCGTACGAAACGCTGGTCGAGGAATCCAAGGAGCGCATCCGCGATCAGGATGCGCCCTGGTAAGCAGTAGGGTGGCAAGGGCCAGCTAACTGGCCCCCTTTTAAAGGAGAGCATCGTGGCAAAGAAACCGCCGAAATCGGGAAACGGTAACGACAACGACAATCAGGGAGACCATGTAACACCGATACACTCGGTGCGCAAGGACGACGACGATGACGCACGAGTCAAGGAGAGCGTGGAGAAACTGGCAGGCGAGTTCGCCAAGATGCTCACCAGCGAAATGCGCGGCGAGGAAGGAATGGATTTCGACGAGTACGAGAAATCCATCAATCCGGACGACTTCGCACCGAAGGTCGCGCCTGTCGTGACCGCGGCCGTCGAGAAGTATGGGAAGGATAACCATATCGAACTCGACAAGCTGAACGCTGAACCCGGGCTGCCCAAGATCCAAAAGCTGATGACTCCGGAAAAAGTGCTGGAGGTCAACAAGGCCTACCGGCAGCTCGTCGCTGAAGGACACTACGGCTTCGTCGGTGAACCGCTGTTGTTCGAGAAGTTCCGCGGCTATCACAGCGCCCTGGATGTCGACAAGCTGGAAGCAGCATTCCGTCGCATTGACTCCGAAGTGCGGGGACTGGATCAGGTCACGCGGGAAGAGCTGATCTTTAACTTCGTGAATGCCGTGCTGGCAGGATCGGACTACGGCATTTTCCGTTCACTCGTCAGCAGCGATTACTTCGTCGGCGTCTCGGAAGAGTCGAGGAACATGCTGTTCGAACTGGTGCAGTTTTACACAGTCGCGCGGGAGGCGTCGCACGCACAGACCAAGGGCCGGGATCTGGTGGCAAAGATCGATGGACCGGCCATCTTTCAGGTGATCGATATCCCGAACCGCAGGGCAGACTATCCGTTGCGGGTAGAGTACGCCCACGTGGCGCGCTCGATCCGGCCGGAGGGCTACTACCTGATCCTGTATCTGATTCGTTGCCTGGTCGCGACGTTGCCTGCGCGTACGATGAAGCTGGTGGAGCAAGGGGGAGAAGCCGACGGTTTCAATCCGAATATCACCACCATCAACACACGGCTGATGCAGCCGTCGAAGTACCTGCGCAATGCCTTCATCGCTCTGTCGCGCGGGTTTGGTTCGTTCGAATCTTTCTTTACGAACTTGAACGCATTCAACTCCGTGTTGAGCAACGGATTGAATAGTCATGTGCGTACCGCACGCATGCTGGTCAATGTGTTCGATTCGCTCGGGATCGATATCTCCAAGGCCGTCCAAGCGTCGTCCAAACGCATTATGAGCGACAACGAGTTCGGCTTCTTTTAAACCTGGCTTACGACGGAGGGGAAACCCCTCCGCCTATGCCGTACTATAACCACCGCTATGATTGTCGAATACGATAAGCTCAACCGCCCGTCGCACATTAGTCACTACCTGCGAGAGATTGTCAACGGCATTCCGGAACGCGACATTCCCGCAGCCTGGGAAGGTATTCTGATCTACCACCCAGCCACCAGCCAGTATTACACATCGATGAGCGGCGACGTGCTGGGTTACGAAGTGATCGTGCGTGAGAAGCCTTACCAGCACTGGAAGCACAAGGCGCTGGTACTCCGTCGATTGCTGGCTATGCATCCGCAGTATCAGTTCTTCGTCATGCCCACGACGTCCCGTGCACTCGTGGAAGCCTGGCTGGCGAGCCAAGGCAAACGTCGAGTCGCTACGCAACGTGGTGAAGCGATGACAGAAGAACACGGCGTCTTCCAGGTTAGTTCGCCTTTTAACAAGGTGGACCGATATGTTGCTGCACCGCTGAGCACACCGACCGAGAAGATCGTCTCCAAAGCGAACCTGCAATTTAATCGTTGGCTCAGAACCGAGAGCCTGGAGAACGAGTCGATCCGCAATACGCTGCGTGTAGCGTTGCGTGCTAAATCGATCGAGCCCCGTAAGGTGTTCGACAAGACGACCGCGCTCGTGCTGCGTGCGTCTGTTCCAGAGGAAGTGTGTGCAAGAAATATCTCGGCGTATATCGCGCACATGAACCTCGAAGCTGCGAAAGACTTTATCCGTAAAACCACCACTGGCGCGCTCTAACCAGGCCGTCTTTTAAAGGAAAGAAAAATGACTCTGGAAAAACAATTCGACGACGAGGAATCCAGAAACGCCCATGCCCGGTTCGCCATCGGGCAGAAGCTGTATCTGGCCACCTTCTGCTACACCAGTGTGTCCTGTCCGGAAAGGATGCTGCTCTCCAACAGCGCCTTCTATGGTCTGGAGTACGGTTCAGATCTGCAGCTGAAGGAAGTGAACTTCAACCTCGTCGAGGTCAAGGGTCACTATCTCGTACACGGCGAGAGCGAGGGAGCCACCGCCAATGCGCGCTTCCACGGCTTTATGGCGACGGACGAGCGCGACGAAATGTGGTTCAACCAGTATCCCAAAGCCACGCTCGGGCCACGGTCGATCGAAGCCGACTTCCTCTTCAAGAACATCTCGTCAGACTCGCCGTATCAGCGCAAGCGCGCAGTCGAGGTCTGCCACGTTTTGGCGAGCATGGAGGAAGGGCTTCGTGAGAAGTTCTTCAGTGAAGCGATGAAGGTTGTGCTGCAACGCCGACTGCTTTCGACGATCGAAGGCTTTAACCGGCTGTTCCCAGACAAGAAGCTGAGTCAGAGCGGCTTGATCATGGGCGGCCGACAGCTGGTCAGTTATCATGTGACTGACCGCCAGTCCGTTGAACCGCAACCGATTCCTTCCATGTCGGCCAGCACCCAACAAGAAACGGGGGCGGTATGAGCACAGCACTGGCGCAAGACAAGCAACCGCTCCTCTACCTGATCTATGCGGTGGACGAGAATGGCGTGATGGGTAAAAACGGTGGAATCCCGTGGCACTCCTGCCATGACTTCCATTACTTCAAGACCACCACGATGCACTGCGACGTGATCATGGGTCGCAAGACCTGGGAGTCGCTTCCGGCAATGGCGCGTCCGCTCCCGGATCGCAACAACATCGTCGTGACCCACAATCCGGATTACGTGGCCGAAGGCGCGACGGTGGCGACCAGCCTCGATGAAGCGCTTGCCTGCTGTACGAAGGAACACGCTTTCGTGATTGGTGGGAAAGCCTTGCTGGAAGAAGCGGCTACACGTGCAGTCTACGCATACGTGTCGAAGATTGGTTGCAAGACACCGATCGACGAGACCTGCGTGATGGAGCCCGTGATGCCGCCGCACAAGCTACTCGCAGTCAAGAAACTGTTTGACGGAGACGAGAAGTGGCCAGCCGTTTCGGTATGGTGCCTCGACTTCGACTCTACCCGTCCGACTTAAACGGACTTCTCTCCACCCGGCTCTTTAGAAGCCGGGGACTAGCCCTGTACTCAACCAACCTAGGGGAAACTACCATGGGTCGCATTTCCGTAGACATCACCGCTGACGATCAAGCCGATGGCGATCTCGCCGCTCGTCTGATTGCTGCGACCTTCAACACGCACGGTTTCGACGACGTGACCAACAACTCGCATCCGACGCATCTGGATCGCGAGGAGGAAGTCGTGGAAGCCATGCGCAACATCAATCCGGCGATCTTCCAGTCGGAAGTCTCGATCGATGTCAGCGTCTTCGACGCCGCGCCGGAAATGGCGGGTGTCGACGTACCGGGGGATGACGAATACCCGGAAACGAGCGAAGACGAGGAAGACGAAGATTCGCGTGATCCGCTCGAAGATTAATCGGGCACATCTGTAGACAGCACGCTTCGGGATTTTACCCGAAGCGTGCTTTTATGCCGCTGTACTGTCGAAGCTCTCTTTCACCACAAAAGGAAAGCAATACGATGAAACTGGAATCACAACTGGAACGCATCCTGGCATTCTCTTACGGCGGCAAGACTGCGGCCGAATTTCAGCTGACGAACAATGCCGCTGGCTGGGTTGTTCTGCTGGACACCAAGAACAAACGCTTCATCAAGAAGCACTCGAAGGATGCGCACGGCTACTGGCGCAACTTCCTCTATATCTTCGACGCGGGCAAGAACGGCACGCGTCGCTCCACGGTTGCCAAGGCGCTGCAAGAAGCGGCTGCCCAGGCACCGAAGGCTTACTGGGTGCCGGTGTTCTATATCTCTGAGCCTCGCACTGCACCGTTCACGAAGACCGGTTACCGGGAAGTGGGCGTCGCACACAAGGGCTTTCGCATCGCCAGCGAAAACGCCGACGTGTTCGAGTACAAGCACAAGGCGACGGGGATGTCGTACTTCATTTCGGTCGCTCAGAATGTGTCTCAGGCCGACGTATGGCGTCGCCTGCAGGTCCGCATCGAGGCGCTGGTGTCTAACGATGACCTGGCCGGTGCAAGCCGTCTGAGCGTCCGTAATCTGGTGCGTCAGGATGTCGAAGCCTTTGCAGCTTCGGTGCGCGCCAAAGCTATGGATCACTTCGAGGTCGTCAATCGCATGGATCTGAAGATCGATCTGTCGCGTGACAAGTCCTCGGGCTCGACCCTGGTGAAGAACCTGAACACGGGCGCTGTGCTACAGGCAGCCAAACGGCACAACCAGCAGGAAATCGCAGTCTAGACGTTTTTAACCACATATCACCATCCTGAGGAGTACCTAACCAGTGCTCCCGTTTGTCTCTCAACCATCAGAAGGAAAAAATCATGTCCGCAGCAAAGAAGCTCGATGCAGCAACGTCGTATGTGTCCGCAACGTTCGCAGCGAAACTGGTCGCTGTCTTCGGTGTCGGCTCGAAGATCACCGCCACCTACACGGACAAGAACGTCAGCTTCACCGACGGTGCAGCCACGCTCAAGTTCGATCTGCCGGCCGGTGAACCGTCGGTGGCAGTCGGTGCCTACGACGTGACGATCGCTTCGCCCGAAGTCGTCGAGCAGACGCTCGCCGCCACCCAGCCGGCCGCCGCAAAGGCTGCCGCAAAGCAGGCTTCGCCGGCAGCTCGTCAGGGCTGCAGCGCGTGGGCCGAGAAGGAAGTGTTCTAAGGAACACGCGTTGAGGTAAGCGACCCCGGAGAGGCTTCGGCTTCTCCGGGGCTTATGCTGTTAGAATTTTTTGCACACGCTAAGGAACGAAAAGTGACAACGATAATTGCGCACAAAGGACAGCTGACGGCTGACCGTCGCAAGGTGGTGAATGGCAACGGTGTAGGGTTGATCGGTATCCGCGACGAGACCAAAATCCAGGTCACGCCCTACTGCATCTATGCCGTCTCCGGCTTCGAATTCGATGACCGCAAGGCGCGTGCAGCCAAGAGCAATCACCAGCAGAGACTGGCTGCGCTCTACGCCCTGAACTACTTCACGGAACAACGCCTGCTCGACACCGAGTTCTACAAGCGCTCGATCCTGGATCTCGACGGCTTCTTCAAGTTCCGTGACCAGTGCCTCAGGCTGCGCAACCTCCTGGGTCGTACGCTGGCGGAGAAGCTGGAAGACCGGGATGCCCAGATGATCGCAATGGGCTGGGAAGACACCTTCGTGTTCCATCACGGCGCGTTCTTCTGCTATCCGAACAGCGCGACCTCGATCATCGGTGCTGGCAGGAAGATGGCGTCTATCCTGCTGGACCACGGAATGGCGTTCCCGGACATCTACGACGCCGTGCGCAGCGTCGGTATCCCCACGGGCGTGACTACTGAAACCTACACCGCGCGCGACGAACTGCAGGACTTGTTCCCGCCGGTGCTGGACGATGACTTCATCTTCGGTCTCTTCGACGCGATGGATGACATGACGGATGGCGACGTCAAGAAGGACATCATCAACGCTAAAGAGAAGCGTGACATGATGGAGAAGGTGACCGAGATGATCGCCACGTTCTACTCGTTCGGCGACTACAAGGACCATCACATCCACTTCGGCAGCAACATCTGCTTTGACTTCTCGTCGGCTGCATCCCGCGAGTCCAAGTGGTTCCAGGCAGCCTGCGAGATCACGGGCTTTCAGCACAAGGTAGAGGAAAAGCAATAATGGTATCCATCGTCTATAACCGCAACTCCGTCGCCTTCCGTCGGATGGAAACCAGTGATCTGGGCGCTGTCCACATCGAACCGTTTGAAGCCTACGGCACCGAGTACGGCATGTTCGTGCCGATCACGCTCTCGGGCCACCAGTTCATCCGCTGGGTGCGCCGGGGCATGAAAGACAAGCTGCCCAAGGACGCGATCGCGTGCTACTTCGTCCACATCAGCAACGACGGGGAAGTGTTCGCGCTGTTCGCCGAGTCGGAAGACAACGTGATTACGATCGTGCCAGTCACGTCCGAGAAGTTCCAGCTGCTCAATGCATCGCGTGATGTAACCAACGCCTACACGCGCCTGCTGCGTGATTGCAAGACGATTGCAGAGGCATGCAAGTTTGTAGAAGAACACGAAGTCAACGGCATGTATGATCCCTACATCCTCCTGGCTAGCGACTGGGTGGAGTACGCTAAGGAGAAAGGCTATGACAAACCGTTCTACCGAACCAAGTTCACCCATAAATCCTGAGGGTGAAGCAGTGAACAGCGTGGTGCGTAACATCATCAAGATCCTTGAGATGAAGCCGTTTCGTTACGACCGAGAAACCCACACGCTGGACTTCAAGGACTGGAGTCATGCGGGCAAGTACGACGGTCCCGAGACCCAGCTGTACATGACATCTGATCGCCGGGTGATGATGGCAGTCACCTACTATGCCGACGTAGAGCTGGCGATGAAGACCGTCAGTGCATGGACCGGCGGAATGGACTTCATGCATGGAGTGCAGGGTTACGACATCTCTTACACACGGGACCTGCACAAGGCTGGCTTTCCGTTGACTGGCTGGGTCGACGTTACGGTCACTGCGTGTATGGGCGCGCCGGACAAGGTGTTCTACGTCATGAAGGAACCCTTCACGATGCCCAAGTGCAACGTGCACGGTATCTCGATCGCAACCTCGCGCGGAGACTTTGTCTCGATCTCGGATATGGACTGGGACGGCGAGATCACTGACGAAGTCGTCATCGGCATCCTGTCGGGCAAGAACTGGAAGCCGCCTCTGATTGAAGGGTAGCAGCATACGGAGAGGGCAGACGCCCTCTCCGCTTTTATGCCGGTTCTTTTCTTTTTGCCTGCAATTGAAATGGAATTATTTTCAACCACATATACTAACTGGAGCAATACCTACATGGTGCTCACTCATCCTAACTCTAAATCAGGAATTGTCATGCAAACGATCATCAGCCAAGCTCTCTCGACCCTCATCGAAACGCTCGACCTGCGCGTGCGCCGTGTCGACAGCGATGCAGACATCGGCTCGACCACCACGAGCTATGTCGCCCCGGACAACAAGCTCGGCATGAACATCACCACGTTCACGAAAGAGTCCCGTGCCGAGGAAGCGATTGTCGCGCTTCACGATGGTCTTGCCATGCTGACCCACATGGAAAGCCTCAGTGCAGTCATCAGCGAACACAGCGACCTGTGCATGCTGAACCATCGTTGGGCACAGGCGATCGCCACCGCTTTCCCGGAAGTGCAGCGTCGCTTCTTCGCAGTGATGAACGTGCCGACCGACCGCATCAGCGGCGAGTACAAGTGCATGGTTCTGGTGCTCGAAGACGGCAGCCTCGTGGCGACGACGTTCATCGATACGGAAGACGACGTTTCCGAAGAGCTGCTCGAAGGCCTGCTCAACGGCAGCGCCATGGCTGGCTTCTTCGAGAAGCATGCTGACGAGCTGATGGCTCTGGTTTAAAGCAGTAACCTGGCGGGGTGCGACCTGCCAGTTCTTTTGCAGCACCACACCACAACTCTAGATTAAAGGAATCATCATGGAATACGCAAAGTCGCTGAACCTTCTCTCCGCCGTCCTCGGTTGCGATGCACGTGTCGTCACGCGCTACAACTTCGCAGCAAAGACCGAACACGAAGGTCCGAACAACGAAGGTGACAAGGTCACGTCACGCCGCATGAAGCTGGTGGTTGCAAGCTACAACCATCCGTTCGATTCGAACGAAGACTACGAAGAAGTCAGCTTCAACTTCCGCGCCACGCAAGTGATCTACGAGGACGGGCGCCAGCTGACGGTCGAGCATGCGGTTGGCCTGATGGTAGAAAGCGAACCGACAGCCATTCATGGCAAGTCACTGGAAGACACGCTGCGCGAAAGCGGTCTGGGTATGAAGTACCTCCCGGCCCTGCAAGCGATCGTGCAGACGTTCAAGGAATCCACGGGCAACCTGCCGGTGATCGTCGGTACGACTGCAGAAGGCGAACTGGGTGAACCGGCCATCGGCATGTTCCTGCAAGATGGCAATCACTGTGTCGTGATGCAGTTCAAGGAGTAAGCGGCATAAAGCGAGGGCGTCCTTCGGGACGCCCTCGCTCATGCAGTGGTTATTCTTTTTTGTCTCCGGGAGCCTTAGCTCACCAGTTTCCCCGATGGCGGGGTGAAGTTACCGTTGTATTTCGCTGTGCTGTAAAGCGCAAACTCGGCGCAGTAATAGCCTGAGCCGTATCCGTTATCGGTAATGGCTGCAAGTGTCGCGCCAGCGATGCTGTCGGCCGCTGCCTGATCAGTGGTGCTGAAGGTTGTGCCGCGATCGGGAGAGAGTCCGATCTTTACGCCATTGATGTAAAAGCTGATAGCGCCACTTTTGCGCTGGAATACGAAATGGCTCCACGTCCCCGCTGTTTCCAGATCAGTCCGGAGTTCGTTGATGTTGAAGACGTGGGTCATGGAACCGACATAGCAGATCAATCGGTTCCCGTAGCCGCCGTCCTGCGCCACCACGCCGAAAATGTTCGTGCCCGATGCCTGCGACCAGAACATGTGAGTGAAACCAGTTGTCCCTTTAAAGAGGCCACGCCACACCAGAGTAAAGTCCCCAGTACCAAGGCTCCAGGCCGATGCAGGGGAGAGCGTAACTCGTTTCCCCGCACTCGCCAGTACCTTGGTATAACCACTGATAGCTACAGGCGGGGTAACCAGCTGATCTGCGGTGTGTCCAGAAGTAAGTGCGGTCGTACCGGTGCTAAGGTTTTGACTGTAGTCATACCCGATGAGCGGCGGGTTCTGGAATACAGGCGGGGCCGATTTCCCCGCAAGCAATAAAGCCTCAATCATTTCCTACAATTTCCTTTTAAGGTGCGATATATCCAGCCGGCGGCGTGAAACTGCCTGTGGTGTATTTGGCGCGATTGTAGAATGCCCATTCCGCGCAACAGTACCCACTACCGTAGCCCGCATACCCGATGCCTGCTTGAGTTGTGCTACCAATGCTGTCGGTAGCTGGAAGATCGGCAGTAGTGTAGCTGGAGCCGCGATCAGTAGCCAGACCAGTGCGCACACCATCCCAGAAAAACTCCAGCTGTCCATTCAGACGCTGCATCACAATGTGACGCCACACCTGCATGTCCGACTTGGTTTTCGGTGTATTGAAAACGTGTGTATTGGCGTTGACATACAGCACCAGTCGATCGCCGTAACCTGAGTCTTCGCAACGGATACCCGTTGAAGTATTGCTACTGGTCCAGAACAAGTGCACGTAACCCGACGTCCCTTTAAGCAAAGCTCGGAGTTCGATCGTGAAGTCACCCGTACCCACGCCTACTGGCGAAGAAGGTGTGAACGTATTGGACTGTGCGTTTGCACTCAATACCTTGGTGTAACCCGGCAAGCTCACACCCGGAACGATCAGCTGTCCGGCAGTGTGAGAAGAAGTGACCGGTGTCGTGCCGGTGCTGGCATTACGATCGTAATTGAAACCGATCAAGGGTGTGTCTGGTGTCCAGGGCGCACCCACGCCCGATTTCACCCCAGTTAAAAGAGCCTCAAGCATAATGACAATCCTGAAGGTAACATAGGATGACAACATAAAAGCCAGAGCGGCGTCCCGCTCCAGCTTTCAGGTTACTTTATATCAGGCAGGGACATACTTGGGGATAGCCAGCGTGTTTGCCTGCAGGTTCGGACTGTACTGCCAAGCATTCGGCCACCTGAGCGCGCAGCCAATTGCTTCCGAACAGAAGAACGCGCCGTCCTGACCAGCGATAGGGCGCCAGACGAAGCCGAAGTCACCCAGCAGATCGTATGGGAGTCCTCGATGCAGCTTGAACCACGCACGAGCGTAGACTTCGTCACCTTCAACTTCGACGATGTCCCAGTTGTCCAGGTTGTCGTAGTAGTTTGCCGGGCGCTGAAGCAATACCACGCCCTTGTCACGCGCCGAGGCGGTTCCGGTCCAGCCGTCGCTGAAGATCAGTTCGCAGTGTGAGTAAGGTCCGTGCGTCCACCAGCGGACTGCGCGGTCGATGACCCCAGCGAAACCGGGATCGGTGCCTTTCCAGAAGGCAATCTTCATAGTCATTTTTTCCACCCGCAGGGTTGGTATATGAGACGGTCAGGTTACCCTGACACACAAGATTGTTTTTAACTTCTTTTGGACACATATCACATGGGTGAAGCAGGTGTCCTTAAGGACAAGTGTATGGTTTTCTTTCAAACGAAAAAGGAAGACAAATGAGCCACCTCACTGAAGAAGCCTATGAGGCCGAAGTCGACAAGATGGTTACGGAGTTCTTTCCGCCGCAGGTGATGATGTGGCTAGACGAGCCGGTCCAGGAGAAGATCCGATCCGCTATCAGCCTAGCCTATTGGAACGGTCACGTGAATTCGATGCGGGAAGTCTTTCGTGACCAGCTGGCCAAGAAACAGGAAGCCCGTGCCGTCTCTACCCCGATGTCTGCAGTTACCCAAGCCATCGAAGCAGACGCGGCCTGTTTCGAGCGACAGTTCGCTCCACGTCTGCTGGAACGAGAAATCAACACGGCGTATCCGTGGGGCTGGAGCTACGTCAGCCCGAAGATGCAGCAGCAGTTCCGCGAGTTCTGCCGGAGCCGAAAGCCTCATTGATCCTAAAAATATTCAATGACATATTACTAGGATGAGATACAATAGCGTGTCTCGTCCTTACACCACAGAAGGAAAGTAATATGGCTACTCAGAGCAAAAATCATATCGTTCGTATTCTTCAGGCCCTGCCTAACAGCAAGGAAATCGACGGCGTCGTACATGTGAAGTTCAACTACGACGAGACCGTCGCCGACATCAGCTACGACAACCGCAAGTACATCGGTCGTCTGCGCCTCGAATGGAAGGGCGACCGCTTCGCCGTCTACCTGGGCGACAAAGAGCAAGGCAAGCTCGACATCAGCATCGTGCATGCCAGCAAGAGCGTGTATCTCAACATCAAGACCGCTGCCGACGCACGCAAGTTCGTCAAGTGGTACGAGATCACGACGCAACTCGCGGCAATGAGCCGCACCCGCGTATAACCTCGAAGGAGCAATCAAATGGTCGAACAGAAAGTTGTGGAGCTTGCTTCACAAGCCGCTGCCGCTCACATGAGCGAGTTGATGAGCAACATTCATCAAGCAGAACCCGAACCCACTGTCTACGCTTACGTGTTCCATAACACGTTGAAGGCATGTGGCATCTCTGAAGCTGCTCTGCGCGAGCGCGTCCTGGCATTTGCGAAGGACCAGTTCGGTGATACCGACGCTGCGAAGAGCATGACGGGTAACTTGATGAAGGAATCGACGAATCCGAATATGGGCTCGAAGATTTTCCTCAAGTTGACGCGTGCGTTGTTCCCGCACCCCGAAGAGTAAGTGAAGGCGAGGCGGCTACGGCTGCCTCGCTTTTGTGCCGTATTTTGTTTTTGTTCCAAAATTTACCCAGACACCCTTTTGTATGCAGGTATGGATGCCTGCAATTTCAATCGACCCATGGAGGGGTTATCATGTCTGAAGCAATCAACAATCGCGTTGTCGTTATGTCGTTCTCGATTTTCGGTGTGCCGGGTTTCAAGACCGTGCGTGCTGAAGGTGCTTCCCCGACGCGCCGTATGCGCGCGGTCATCAATGACTGCGATCGTAAGGTCAAGGAACGGTTCAGTCACAACGCAGCGATCTTTAGCGAAGCAGAGCGCCTGATGTACGGACAGGCTGAGACTGTGTTGAATGCCATCAAGGAAACCATCACTTTCCATAACGACTACAGCATGCTGGTGGCTGTCGAGGATCTCCAGACGGTTTCGACGGAACAGTTCTTCGAGATCGCTGACTCGGTCTACGCCGGTAACTTCGATCTGTTCCTGAACCGTAGTGCCGAACTGGAGGCAGGTATGAACGCCTACATCCAAGCAAAGCGGCTCGACCAGAAGGTTCGGTCGGAACTCGACAAGGAACCGGTCACGCTGGCGCTCTACCGCGTTACAGGCGGGCCTCTCGGCACGGAAGAGTTCTACTTCGCCCTGACAAACAAGTCCGAGGCCGAATTGGGAGGCGGTAGCGCAGAAGTCGCGATTCGCTGGTTCGTGACGGAGCATCTGCGTAACACCAAGAACTTCCGGTTGTCGGACTACCTGCGTGCGACCGAGGCGTTCCGTCGTGTGCACAAAGGTGAGATCGAACTGCTGGACGCCATGATGAACTCGGTGGACCAGATGTCGGCGACCTTTGTGACTCCCTTGTCTGGCAAGCAGGCTGTTTCGGCGCAGCGAGGTGGCAAGCATCAGAAAGGCATCTCTGCGTGGTTGAACACGATGGAGGCAGAATCGACGTCTCGTTTGCAGGACTTCTTTGGCGAGATGAAGACCTACACCGACAGTCGCGGTACGTGGACCAACTACGGCTTCAAGATGCCGGGCTATCGTGAACTCGATGCTGAGTAATTGTTGATTGAGAGCGAGAGCCTTCGGGCTCTCGCTCTTATGCTGTCCTTTTATTTTTTTTTTTGTCTGTGTGGCGCTGCTCAATCATTTGAGTCCTGTTTTTTTATTTCCCGAGCGCGCCATGTTCGACATCGATAACATCACAAGTTTTTTCACCGGGGTGGAGGTCAAGCAAGAAGACCCCAAGACGGTGCGCATTCTCGGCATGAAAGTGCCGCCCTTTCTGTACGAGATCGACAAGATGTGGAAAACATCGAAGATCTCGAACAACATGTTCCGCAAGATCAAAAGTCGTCAGCTGGACATGCATCCCTTTTTTGCCCCCGACTTCTACTACGTCTGTAAGAAGTTGATGGGCGACCGCAAGGCTCGGGTGAACCGGTCGGCGGTGCAGGACATCATCAACCAGATGGAAACCAACATCTGGATGAAGACCGCGTTCGAGGACAGCTACTCGCCGCGTCTGGATTTCTCAGCGCTCGATCGTCTGACGGTCAAGCTGTTGCCGCACCAGAACGACTTCCTCGCGTACTACAACGAGATGGTGCCGCGCTGGCAACTGAAGGGCTCGATCCTGGGTGCTGCCCCGGGCTCCGGCAAGACCATCACGGCGCTGGCGCTCTCCGAGTGTCTGAACACGGACATCACCATCTGTATCGTGCCGAAGAACTCGGTCGACAAGGTGTGGCACGACACGCTCTCGTGGCTGTTCAAGAACAAGCAGCCGTACTGGTATTCCACGTCGGGCGAGCCGCTCAAGAAGGGCTGCCGCTATTACGTGGCGCACTACGAGCAGCTGCAAGCGATCCTCGACTTCTTTAGCGATCCGTACTTCCGCGACAAGAAGATCAACATCGTGCTGGACGAGTCGCACAACCTGAACGAACTGAAGTCGCTGCGTACCGAACTGTTCCTCAAGCTCTGCAAGCAGGTGAATAGCCAGGACACGCTGTGGTCGTCGGGTACGCCGATCAAGGCCATGGGTTCGGAAGTGATTCCGATCCTGCGTTCGATCGACTCGTTCTTCGACCAGGAAGCAGAAGAACGCTTCAAGGCTATTTTCGGCCTGTCGTCGGCCCGGGGTCTGGACATCCTCGCACACCGCCTGGGTTACATGACCTTCAAGATCGACAAGAAGCAGATCGTCGGGAATGAGGTCGAACACTACCGGGTGGACGTGACGCTGCCTAACGGTCAGGACTACACGCTCAGCGCCATCAGCAACGATATGGCGAAGTTCGTCAAGGAGCGGCTGGAGTATTACAAGCAGAACATGGATAAGTACGTGGCCATGTATCGCGCTGGCCTGCGGGCCTACGAACGGACGTTGAAGACCACGGCGGAAGTGAAGCTCTTCGACGAGTACGTGCGCACAGCGAACCTGCTGCACACGAACTACGATCCGATGGTCCACAAGGAAGAGCCGATCTTCTGTAACGCGTTCGAGAAGAACAAGATCATTCCCGTACTCCCCAAGGAGCTGAAGGAAGACTTCAAGAATGCGCGCTCGGTCTACAAGTACGTGAAGCTGAAAGTCCAGGGTGAAGCCCTCGGCCGGATTCTCGGCAAGCGTCGTACGCAGTGTAACGTCGACATGCTCAACTCGTGGAAGAACTACCACGTGACGAACATGCAGACGGGCGAGAAGTTCGACACCAACCTGGTGGACATCATCGAGAACTCGGTGAAGAAGACCGTGGTGTTCACGAGCTACGTGGAAGTGGTGGATCGCTGTGCGGAGATCATCAAGGGCGAAGGCGGAGCACCGCTGAAGGTCTACGGTCAAACCAACGGCGAACTCCCGCAGATCGTCGGTCAGTTCGACAAGGACTCGCGTGCCAATCCGCTGATCGCCACCCTGCAGTCGCTCTCGACCGCGGTGCCGCTGATCATGGCGAACTCGGTGGTGTTCCTGAACGCACCGTTCCGGGATCACGAATACGAGCAGGCCTGCTCGCGGGTGGACCGCCTGGGTCAGACCGAAGTCGTGCAGATCTGGGACGTGTATCTGGACACGGGTAAGGAGCCGAACATCTCCACCCGTTCACTGGACATCATGGCCTGGTCGAAGGCGCAGGTCGAACAGATGCTCGGTACGGCCGGTACGTCGGGTGTGGGTCTGGAGTGGATGGATACGGAAGACGGCATCGAACTGTGGGGCATGGACCTGCAAGGTGACGAAGTCAACCTGCAAGGCGCACGTTCGGTTTCGCTGGTGGAAGCCGGGGAGCCGAGCATCACGCCGGAGAAGCATCCGGGACACATGGCTGGGGAAAGCCTGGGTCTCGATCCGTTCCACTACTTCGCTGACGGCACGCCGTGGGGTACGGAATCGGCATCGCGTCCGTACGCTGTGTTCCCGCACATCAACCGCTCTGTATCCGTTGAGGGTACGGATGGTGTGTATGTGAACCAGCCCGCGAACAAACAGCCTGCAGAAACCGCAGCGCCTGTGAATCTCGGACTGGAGAAGTTCAGCTGGTAAGCGTAAGCGGAGGGGAGACCCTCTGCTTATGCAGTTAATTACTTCACTTGCCTTTTGTATAGCCCATACGCTGGAGACCATCATGAGCAAACTCGGCTCGTTCTGTACCGAATATATCCAATGCGAGCGGTGCCTGGAGTCCGCCAAAAAGATCCTGGTGGGGAGTAACAAGGATCTGTGCAGTATCCAGCTGCCACACTGGTCGACTGAATCCACGCCTGATCAAGGTCCGGACCTGCCCATCATTGCAGGCAAGATCGCTGGTTTCAAGAAAGGCGAAGAACTCGGCATGATGCGTGAACTGGTGAACAAACTGCAGAACCGCATCTGCCACGAAGTCCGTATTACCGTACTGGGCGAGGACGGGACGTCCGCCATCATCAAAGCCATCCCCAGCCCCATTTCGAATTACCATTGAGAGGAAATCCATGTACAAGCGTTACAGCTTCTTCCTACCCTGCATGCACAAGGGTTGTCAGGGTCAGCCCCTGCCCAACAGCAACTACTGCTACGAGCACTTCGACATGCTCCGGTCAAACTAAGGCGGACACGATGGCCATCCATATTCTCCACCACGCTGATAGTGACGGCCGGTTCGCCGGTTACTGCGCGTGGCGTTATTTCCGGGATACCCCAGAGTTCGACCTGAAGGACGTGCAGTTCAAGGAAGTCCAGTACCAGCAGGCTTTCCCGCTGGACATCGGTGCGCTCACCAAAGAGGATTTCATCTATATTCTCGACTTCTCCTATGACCGTCCGACGCTGGATGCCGTCTACGAGAAGGTAGGGCGGCTGGTGGTGCTGGACCATCACGAGTCGGCGGAAGAGCGGCTCACGGGCGCACCGTACGTGTTCTTCGACAAGACGAAATCCGGGGCGCTATTGGCTTGGGAATACTTCTTCGAGAAAACGTCGCCACCGCTCGCCTGTATCTTGGTGAACGACTTCGATCTCTGGCAATGGAAGTATGCGCATACCGGCGCATTCGAAGCCTATCTCCACTATGACCGGGTCAAGCAGAACTGGCACCTGTGGGATCTGCTCGCGACTGATCCTGATGCGATGAACAACGCCATCAAGACCGGCCTGATCCTGGAACAGAGCAACGAGAGCGCGATGCGCACGATCATCAACGGCGGCAATCTGGTCTACGGTGACGTGATGGATGGTGAGAAGGTCCTCGGTCGCTTCGCTGTTCACAACGGAATGGGCATTCTCCACTCGCAGTTGGGTGGTCTCATCTGCAAGGAAAAGCAGGTAGATATCTCGATCGGTTTCCGGGTGAAGCGCGACATCGTGGTGTTCAACGGACGCTCCAACGAAAACTCCAAAGTCAATGCCAAAACCGTGGCTACTCGCTTCGGCGGCGGGGGTCATCCGGACGCAGCCAGCTTCCGGCTGCCGCTGGCTGAGGGGCTGGACTTGATACGGAAGTTGATGGTGGATCGTCAGGTTTAACCGGCATAGGCAGACGAGGGTTTCGGCCCTCGTCTGCCTTTTATGCTGGCTTTTATTTTTTCCTTACAAACATGTAAAAAATTACTCGGCATCTTGTGGAGCAGTTCGAAATAACGGAGGTTTATTTTACCACTCCCTTGGAGGGGGGCTTTATGTACATCATCGATACAAACAAGAATGCGATCGCGAATTTGACAGCGCTGATCAATGCATCAAACAACTCCCGCTGGGTTACGGGTCAGCTCGTTTTCGGTGTCCCGGGAACGTACTCAGATACCTGGGGTCGCAATACCAAAGTGGACGTGTCGCCCGCCACGCCCGACATTAAAAAGCCCACCACGGAGCTTCACTACAAGCGTCTGGGGTTGCTGGTTAATGTTGCCTCTCCGCAGGTCGATTACAACTACGACGACACTACCACGCCAGACCAACTGCTGGCCTTGGTAGCGCAAGGTCTGGGGGTAATCGTTGACGAGATTGAGTTCTCCGGAGCATTCGTATCCCGAATGACTTCGATCAACGTCCAGCCGAAGGCTAACAGCCTGATCTACACGGGTGCTGCAGTACGACTCGCACTTACCCGTGTGTTGCCGCCTCTCTCGTCGCTCTTTAAGAATAACGTACTCAACGGTTTTGACGCAGTGTGATTTGGAGATCAACATGCTCATCGACGAAACAAAGAATGCGCTTGACAACGTATGGAACCTGATCAACGACGCGAACGGGACATCCCTGACCGCGTCCTCGGGTTTCGTACTCGGCATGCCGGCGGATAACGGCAGCTTCAGCCGTAACACGGCGGTGCTGGTGTCGGCTACGGAAACGGCAGACTACCAGGGCACCGAGACGGTGTACTACAACCGTCGCGGGATGCTGGACAACACGCTCAACAAACAGACCTCGTTCCCGGTCCAGAACGACCTCACAGCCCAGACGCTCAAGGATATGGTGACGGCCGCCCTGCACCTAGTGGCTACCGAAGTCGAATTCGTGGAACCGTTTGCGTTCCGGATGAAGACGATTACGTTGCGTCCGATTGCGAACAGCCTGCTCTACAACAACCCTCAGCTCCTCACCCTGGTGTGGCCGAAGCCGTTCATTACTGAACTCATCACGCAACCTCTGTTGAACGGTTTCGACGTGTTGAGCTAATGGAGACGCAGTCATGCAGATCAACGAAACAAAAAGTGCTCAGGAGAACGTATGGGCGCTGATTAACGATGCGAATGGCACGGCGATCGATGACACGTATGGCTTCACGGTTGGCACGCCGGCAGTGGATGGCGCTGGGGTGGGTGGGCGTAACACCAAGCTCACTCTGACGGCACAGGACACCAGCAACTGGCAAGGCTCGATGGACGTCTCGTATCGCCGGATCGGCATGCTGGATAACGTCCCGTCACCGAAGCCAGCGGAGTACGACGTACCGAGCCGGACCGCCACCAAGGCCGACATCCTGTTGGCCGTTGGCATCATGCTGAAGCTTGTGCCGAGCGACGTGACCATTGCGGAAGATGTCGCAGCAGATATGGCCTCGGTAACGCTGCGCCCTATCGCAGACAGCTTGCTGTATATCGGCGACACGGTACTGCCGCTCAAGTGGCCTAAGCCGTTGCTCTCGGATGCGCTCGCCAATCAAGACCTGCCTGGTTTTGATCCGGCGAAGTTGCGCTTGCCGATGTACGCTGATGTGATTCTGGATACGTTCCAGGGTCCGAATACCACCGATATCACTACCCACCAGATGGACGTCGGCGGGGTATGGTATCCGGGCTACGATCAACCGACCTGGATTACTTATGCTGGCGTCCAGAATGGCGCACTGGTGACGAACGACGTCGGCGACACCACGAATCTCCAGACGAAACCAGTATCGTGCGAGCACGTGCTGGAAATCGACTTCGTGATCGACGACACGAAAGCCCGTACCAGCAATGCATTCACCTTGTTGGAAATCACGAGCACTGGCCTCTGGCATGGTTGGTTCTTTGACCTGGACATCAATAATGACGGCACGTGGGACTTCGCGATCAACCGTTCGATGATGTCCTACGTCACGGTGAAACTGGGGAACTGGACACCGGGGTTGCACACCATCCGGGTCGAGGTGACCAAGGTCGATGCGACGGTGTACATGGATCAGGTCCAGATTGCTCATTCCACTGGCCTGGCAGCGTACATTGACTCCGCACCGATCGAGGTGTATCTGGAGAATGACGACGCTCCGGATGCAGTAAAGCTGACGCGCGTCGAAGTGATGGCGCTGGGCGTACCGGTCGGGAATGCTTTGCCGACCGATTTGTGGCTGCAACCCACGCACGGTCAAGCTGCTACGCCCGGGAACAATATCTACGCTGCCTGGGACACGAATGGCGGCGGAGGCACTATCTGCACCTGCGACGGTCGGTACGTCGAGATCCGCAATCGGGATACGGGTACGGTGCTGACGACGATCGACCTGAATACCGCGCTGGGTGTGGCTGATGCCAATTACAGCACCGCCTTTGTCGATGGCGCTAACCTGATGTGGCTGGTCTCGCAAAGTGGCTTCCTGGCCGATCGCCCGCCGATCTGCCGGATCGACATGGCTGCGCAGGCATTCAAGGACAAGCTGTTGATGGCTGACGCCGGAACGTACGTGTATAAGTCGCTTGCCTGGGATGGCGGACCGGGAAGCAGTGCCTCGGTCTTTGCTAACCGCGTGAGCCAGGACGGCAGTTACAACAAGCTCGTCTCGCTCGCGACGGATACGGGTGCATTTGGTTCGGAATACACCAATGCATCCGATCCGTTCCTGAGCACGGGACCGACAGGGATCGCGATTACAGCAGCACTGTGGAACTATCCGAAGAAGTGGGTTGCGGATGGAGACGGTGCAACGCAGCGGTTGCGGATTCTTACGCTGAACAATGTCGATCACAGCGCCTCGACGGATATCACGTTCCCTGGTTATGGTGCACTGCCGGGTTCCGGGGGGCTTCAAGCCACCTCGTACGTCCGCGGCTACAACCAGTCGATGGAGCTGGTGCTGTTCGACCTTAACCCCACCACCAACAAGTATCGCTTCACGGTGTTCGGTGCCTACACTACGGCTGTGAAGAAGTCGGTGGATATTACCGATCCGCGCCTGGACTCCACCAACTACATCGTCAACGTTATGCCGATGATGCAGCGGATGTCCGGCACGAACGAAGTGGTGATCTGCGTGAGCTACCAGAGTCGCGCAGGTGGGGTGCGTCACGACGAACTGTGGGCTTTCGAAGCGATCAACTTCACGTTTAGTCGCGTGATCGGGCCGGACTTCTCGCAGCCGGTTGGGCAACGTCGCTACATCGATGCGTACAAGATCGATGACGGTGGCAATGCTCACGTCGTGTACACAGGCGATCAGTGGCCGGGTGAGAAGCGTCTCTCGCGACTGTATCTCAGCTAACCGCATAGGGGCCAGGTGGTTCACTCCACCTGGCTATTGAAAGGAGTTCTGATTGTGCAAATCGATTCGACAAAAACTAATCAAGAAAATGTCCTGGCTCTGATCAACGCTGGGAACGGTACGTCGTTTGTGGCTTCTGACCTGGCCTTGGGTACGCCCCAAGCTTTTGCTGGCCCGAATGGACACAACACCAAGATCGCGGCAACAGCCACGCTGACCTGTCAGTACCAAGGTTCGCAGGATCTGTTCTATACCCGGCTGGGTTTGACGCAAAGCGTCTCGCCCGTGCCGACGAAATACGACGTCCCCAGTCGTACGGCGACCAAGGCCGATATTCTGGCTGCAATCGCAACGCTGTTCAAGCTTGTTCCGTCGGACGTCACGATCGTCGAGGATATTACGGTCGGCATGCCTTCCGTGACTCTGCGTCCGATTCAGGACAGCATGCTCTACGTCACGGATACGGTGCTTCCGGTGACCTGGCCGAAGATCCAGCTGTCTGACGCCTTCGCCAACAATTTGCTGCCGGGCTTTGACTCGGTCATGCACATCATCCCGAAGTACCTGTGGACGCTGCCGAGCACGACCGGTTTCACTAACATCAACACTCGGGTGTCACAAGCCTTCACGAAGAAGCCTTCGGGTACGGGTTATCTGCTCTGGACCTGCAGCGCGAACATCATCCAGGCAATCGACTGCGACACCGGCTTGATCGACACCACCTACGACCTGAAGAGCTTCGTGGGTGCAGGTCTGTCCAACGTGAACTATGCGCCGATGGCGATGGACAAGAACGGGGTGTGGTGGCTGATTTCGTGGAATGGCTTCGGGTTCGACCGTGCCCCGATCTTGCGGTTTGACACCAACACCAAGCTGCCCAAGGACCAGATCTACACGGGTCAGGTCGGTGCCACGCAGCTGAATCAGACCTGCCAGTACGACTTCTTCAGCTACGGGGCGAATGCCGACGTGATCTGGATGTGGCGGACGAACTATCCGGGTTCGGGTCGCACCAACGGATTCGTGGCACTGAACATCTCGGACGGCACCCAGAACACCGCGCTGTCGACGACGTTTGGCAGTTCACCAGGCTGGACGGAACTGGACTACGTCAATAACGTACTCTACGTGTATGACGTCTCGGCAGGTACGAACCGGATTCGGGCGATCAATCTGAGCGATGGGTCGGTGGCAGCCACGTTTAGTGGTTACAAGGGTACGAACCAAGGCAGCATTTTCCTGCCGAGTACGAATGAAATCATTCTGTACGCGTTTGTGAATGCTGCCAGCCAGTATCAATTCACCCGCATCAACACAGCGACCAAGACGATCGCAGGCTCGGTAATGATTACGCAGCCGCCGGAGATCGGAGATGCCGCGACTACCGGCAACTACCCGAATTTCGGTGTGCCGATTCGCTATCTCTCCGCCACTGACGAGATCGTCCTCTATGTCAGTTACGACCCCAACGGTTATGGCGAGATCTGGGCGTGGAAGCGTAGCGACCTGACAACGTGGCGCAGACTCACCGACGCCGACTCTCCGGACTCTGACGTCAAGGACTGGGGTGTCGACCCTGACGGGCACGTCTACGCCGAACTGAGCTACCGAGTTAACGGTAATTGGTCGCAGATGGTGCGCCTGTACCAACCTTAAGGGGATAAGTAATGGGTATCTTGATTGACAAGACCAAGAGCGCGAAGAACAACTTGTTCGCTCTGGTCAATGCAGCAAACAGCACCAGCTTCGATGAGACCTCGGGGTTTGCTGTGGGCGTGCCGGTCGCTGTAGCGGGTCGTAGTGATAATCGCAATGCGTCGGTGACGCTGTCTGCTGATCCGTCTGATCCGACGTATGCGGGTAGTCAGACTTTCTTCTACAACCGCATCGGACTCACGGACAACATCGCAACTCCGCCTACGAAGTATGACGTGACGGATCGCTCCACGCCGGCAGCGAATATCTTGTCGGCAATTGCGGGTGCGTTGAACGTAGTGCCGACGGACGTCACGATCGTGGAAGACATGACGACGTTTCCGACGAGCATCACGCTCCGTCCGATTCCCAGCAGCCTGCTGTATATCGGGGATAGCCCGTATGCACTGACCTGGCCCGCTCCGAGCGGCACAGGTGCTTGGTCATTTTCCGCGAATGTGTCGCGTGCATACAACGCGGATCATCACGAGCCTGACAGTGGAGCAGTGACGGTTAATGGCAAGACTTGGTACTCCGATGGCCGGTACGTGTACGGTTACGATGTCCTGACGGGTAATCAGGTTGCGGAGGTAGACCTGATCGCTGCCAACACAGCGTGGGTGTCTCCGATCTGGCAAAGCTTCTTCGTGGATAAGGCTGGACTCTGGTGGTTCGCCATGTCATCACTGGGCAATGACTTCACTAACCCGGCGTTTATTCGGTTTGATACGAATACGGGCACGGTGAAGGATGCGTTGTTCATCAACTACGAAGCCGGCAATCAGCCGATCACCGTGTTGGGTACATCCTTCAATGTCATTCCGATCTACAACCCGGCGACGGACGAAGTCTACGTCAACGCGTATTTCCAGCAATACATCTCGAACCACTATCTCTACAACGACGAAATGGTGGTGCTGGATGCAGTTACCGGCGCGCTGAAGCGGACGGTTCGTGCGATGTCGGCACAGGGCCTGGATTCACCATACAAGGTATGGGACACGCTGGTCGATACCACCAGCAACTCCGGCTGGGTGTTTGATCCTACCGCAGCCATCAATTCCTTTAAGATCAAATACGCTAACCTGGAAACAGGTGCCGTGGCGGCGACGCAGTCGTGGGCGAATTCGGTGTACCAGCCGAAGATTATTTACCTGCAAGCGAAAAACGAGCTGGTGGTCCTTGATACTGACAAGACGACGTACACGCCTCGTCTGACTCGTTTGAATGCCACGACGCTCGCAATTATCCTGCAGGTCACGCTGACGGATGATCGTCTGAACGGGGATGTCAACTACGGTGCAAACATGGCGGAGCAGGTCGGGTATCTGCCGTGGACCGATGAAATCATTCTCGCACCGACTTATTACAAGAACAATGACAATACCGCAGCGATCTACACCTCGGCAGTCTGGGCGTTCTCGCGTAGCACCCTGACGTTCACCCGGATGCCGGTTCCGGAGAATGACACGCAGTGGGCGATCGACATGTTTGCGGTCGACAGCAAGGGCGGTATCTTCGTGCACTATTACACCTACACTGGCGCAGACAGCTACGCCGAGTCGCGTACCCAGGACGGGCCTAGCAGCTAAGACCTATCTTGTGTAGACGAGTAGATAACGTCTCAACCTTTCCTCCCCATGTTCTAAAAACAGGAGAAGACTAGCGAATGATGCTCAGTGCTTTGAAGATTGTTTTGCTTTCACCGTCACCTTTGAGTAAGGAGCGTGACATGGAGTTGACGAACTAAAGGAGGTGATCCTTATCTGGTATAGGAGCCGGCGCAAGCTGGCTCTTATGCCGGTATCGACAGCTCTGATCTCAAGAATGTGCTGAGCACATATTACCCCTAGTCAACAATCAGGAGGCCACTAGAAATAAACACGCCGGGCACATCTTTGTGTTCGACGGCAATATCCTATACACGCACGGCCAGAAGCAACAATCAACATACGGCCGACCTAACCCAGTATTCTCCTTAAACAGGAGAGTATTGCGGTTCAACTCTCTCATGGAGTCAACATGAAAGCTCTGAAGACTGCGGTCATCGCGACCGTCGTGCTTCTGTTATCGGCGTTTGCTTACGCCGAGACTTCGCCCACACAGGCCGCAATGGCCCAGTTGATCGTGGACGAAACGAAACACGCTGTTTCCACACCTGACGCGAACCATATCGCTCGGGCGGTGTTCACCAATGCTCAACGGTATAACATCGATCCCTTTCTGATCATGGCTGTCATGCGACAGGAAAGCCGCTTCCGACCTAATGTACGGAATCACTACGGCGCCACCGGACTGATGCAGATCGTCCCGCGGTTCCATCGTGACAAGCTCAAGGGTCGAAGTCCATTCAATATCGACACCAACATTGAAGTTGGCACCCAAGTCCTGGCCGAGTGTCTGGACGATTCCAAGGACAGGATTCATTCTGCCCTGAAGTGTTATTCGGGTAATGCACGCAACTACGCGAAGCTCGCCCGTGATGGTCATGAGTTGGCCCGGAAGGCCGACATTTTGTATCGGTTCCAGAACGAGTATCCGCTCGCCGAAGCGGCTCGCTTTGACCGTCCCCGTGGATTTACCTCCGCTTCTTCAGTTAGTGCTACCACTTCTGCCGCGAGCACACCGGCAACGTCGACGGCTCTTCTCTTTGCCTCGGCGCGGAACACTTACTAAAGCGCGCTGCACTTTTAGCAGGGCATAGCCAGGGTGCCGAGCACCCTGGCTTTTATGCCGCTGAAATTGTTTTTTAACCCACCCTGAAGTTGTTGTGTAGCATAACCCATCAACCATTAGTTGAAAGAGCAAGAAGATGAACGATCAAGCAAACCAGAAACTGGATAACTCGGCAATCTCGGGCGCCCATGTCGCAGGTTACGCCCCGCTGTACCGCAAGACCGAAGAAGCCACGCTCGCGTCGGCTGAAGCAGACACGCTGGTCGACGCCACGGGCGCAGAGAACCTCCAGCGGGGTTCGGACCCGGCTGTTGATATGGTGGAGTCGGACGAGTTCTACCATGCCCTGCGCGAAGCCATCGGCGAGCGCGTGACCGCTGCACTGACGAGCGGCCTGCATATCGTTCAGGAAAAGGCGCAATACGGTTCGACGCCGGGCGACCTGACGATGCACTACGGTCCGTTCAACTTCGACGACTTCCGTCTCTCGCTGCCGAAGCACGCGCACCAGCATTACAACTGCTCGCACTGCCGCACCGTGTGGGCGCAGATGGCTGGTCTCGCAGTGATGGACGACAATGGCGCCATCACCTACCCGGTCGTCGATGGCCTGAAGGACGTCGCAGCCCAGGGCCTGCCGCTGGCCACCAAGCTGCTCGCCGATCTGGAATCGCGCAAGAAGCAACGCGCCGTCCTCACGCCGGTTTCGTCGCTCACCGGTACGCTGGTGGAAAACGATGTCGGTGGCTGGACGCACTTCTACGGCACGAGCGCGAAGCTGCACATCCGACAGTTCAACGAAAGCCTGACACCGGTGTACGATTTCGAATACGTGCAGCAATGGTTCCAGCGCTTCGTCACGAACGAGCTGAACACCGACCTGCTCTCGAAGATCTTCACGTTCATCGAAGCCAAGATCGGCAAGAAGGAACACACGGCACTCGTGCACGGCCACAGCCTGGTTAAGCTGATCGTCGACACGCGTCGTATCCAGCAAACGACGGGTCGCGGCCTGCTGTGGCTGTGGTCGACGATGCAGAAGCGCAAGAACAACTGGATGCGCCACATCAACGGTTCGTGCCTCGGCATCGTGCTCGACGGCGAGCGCGAGTGCAAGTCCGATCCGACGAAGATGGAAAAGGTTCTGATGAACGTCAAGAACCTGCTCGCGCAAGCCACATCGGGCGAGAACTACAAGAACAAGACGGCGCCGTCCTCGGAAGCCAGCTTCGACCAGGCTGTGGCATTCCTGGAAGAGCGCGGTCTGAAGAACACGATGCGTCGTCGCCTGATGCGTATCGACGAAGTGCAGTCGGTCGTCTGGTTGGCAGAAGACGCGCTCAAGCCGAAATCGGACTTCGAAGCACCGGTGCCCGAAGGCTACGATCCGGTCGAGCAGGCTATCTCGGGCATCAAGGTCGAGAAGAACAAGGACCTGAGCGCCTCGGCCAAGATGGACGAAGTGCTGGGTAACGTCAACGTGGCGGTGTCGATGTCGGCCATGGCTTTCCTCGCCGAACTGCCCAACTTCGAAAACCTGCGCCTGTCGCGCCTGAACGTGGCGGCCATCGCTGGCTTCTGCACCACCGCAGTCACCGAAGGCGACCACGCCCAGCTGCTGACGTTCGACGAAGAAGTCGGTCCGTTCGCCGCGACGCTCAACACGCCGCAACCGATGGGCTACTCGACCTTCTGCCAGGTGGCAACGGATGAATCAATCGTGCATCCGACGCGTGACCTCGTCGTCTCGGCGATCCTTTCGTCGAACCGCATCCCGGGCAGCGAGCCGAACTACCTGGTGCATATCGAAGGTTTCGCGGGTCGCTTCGTCAAGGGCATCCAGCACTTCGGTACGGCCATCCTCGGCAGCTCGATCCGCAGCGATCACTTCGGCATGTCGCGCGCTCTGTGCGAACTCTCGAAGCGCATTCCGATGGAAGGTGTAGACGCCGAGAAGGCAGTCGGCGGTGCGATGCTGCGTCAGGGCATGATCTTCGAAGCCACGCTGAAGAACGGCACGAAGCAGACCATCACGCTCACCAGCTGGAAGTAAAGGCATAAAGCAGTAACCCAGAGGGCTTCGGCTCTCTGGGTCTTATGCCGCTTTTTACTCCGACGGACATTGGAGTGTAGAGGAGTTCAATGCAAAATGACTGAGGCCATCATCATGAAACTCGATGACAAGACGCACCTGTTGGAAAAAGCGGGTTCGGTGCGTGGCATCGAGCGCCATCCGATTCCTTTCCCTCACTTTATCACGGAGACAGTGGATCGACAGAATATCGTTGAACGTGTCCTGCGTTCCATCTCTAGCCATCAAGACCGGGAGTTCCTCGTCTCTTACGACAACTACGGTCTGGAAGCCAGCGTCAACTATAAGGACGGCAAATTCCACAGCCTGATCCTGAAGGGGAGTGGCGAAGAAGGTGACCGGCTTGCGGACACCATCGCACTCAAGTTTGTGCCTTCTGACATTGATCAGAAAGGTCATGTCACGATGCATGTCCTGTTGACGATTCGTGACCCGCAACAGTTTCGGCGCAAGCTGTTACCGGCATGGGAAGTGCCCAGTGCCGTGCGCAAGTTTATCCGCCTTGGCAAAAAGCCGCGCTACACCAGTCAGGAAGTCGTCTGCCGCCTGGAGCGCTTGTATGTCGACAACGAACAGATTGACGTCCGCCATGCCTGGAGCTATATCGGCGGAACGATGACAACGGAATACGCCGTCTACGCCTGTTATGAAACGATGGCGGAAACCGTGCGTGAGATGACGAGCGTGCATGACACGTACATGCTCCCCATGCGCGGTATCGTGATTACAGACGATGTCCCAGATGACGAAGGTGCCTTCACCACACGGCACTTCATTCTCGATGAGTACAAAAATGAAAACGATTAAATCCTACCTGGAATATGTCTCACTCGCTAGCAAAATGGCCGAGTACCATCGCATCTATCATTCGGGCGGCCAATCGCCCATCGATGATCGTGAGTACGACGAGACACGCAAGGCCCTGATCGCCTGGGAAGAAGCTAACCCGGATCAGACTCTCGAACTCTCCCCGACATACAAGGTTGGTTTCGTTGCACCGGAGAACAAGGACAAGGAACACCTGCGTCACGAGTTCCCGATGCTGTCGCTGGAGAACGCCCTGGATCGGGACGAGGCGCAGGCATGGATCAACCTCTGGACCGGTTTGTTCGGTGAAGATGTGCGGGTGGTGGGGGAATTCAAGTACGACGGGATGGCGATCTCCAACCATTTCGTCGACGGCATGTTCACGCGCGCCCTGACTCGTGGGGATGGCGAGTACGGCGAAGACATTACGAAGCACGCGGCACAATTCGTGCGGGATCGGATCGAGGCCAAAGGAACGGTAGAGATCCGCGGGGAAGCTCTAGTCAAGAAGGCTTGGCTGGAAATGATGAACGCGACATCAGAACGGTTTGCCAACTGCCGCAGTGCAGTGTGCGGATTGCTGGGTCGAGACGAGCCCGGCAGGAATACAGCAGGCATTTCGTTCGTTCCTTACGATATCGAAGGAGCTGACTTTGTCTTCAACTCATACACCGACAAGCTTGAGGCGCTCAAGAATCTCGGTTTCTCCATGCTCAGTTGCTTCCTCCTTACGCCATCGGCGATCCACGAAGTGTTCGAGCAGATCGCAGAGATTCGCGAGCGAGGGGATATCCCGTTTGACATTGACGGGATGGTCTTCAAAATTAACGATACAGCTAAGCAGGTCCAGCTTGGCGAAACGTCGCATTCTCCACGATGGGCCTTTGCATACAAGTTTCCTCCAATTAAAGGAGTGTGCACTGTCGTCGACGTTGTTTTCCAGGTTGGGCGTACAGGTGAAATCGCGCCGGTGGCCAAGATCACAGCTACGCCACTTATGGGTGTCGTGGTAACGTCGGTCTCACTGCACAACGAAGACCGGATTCGCGAGAAGGGTATCGCGATCGGAAGCGAGTACGAAGTCTATCGCTCGGGTGACGTGATTCCCCACTTCGGCAAGCTGGTGAAAGCCGCACCGGATGCTCGACCTGTGGTGTTCCCGACCCAGTGTCCGTGCTGTGCGGGCAACGTGGTCAAGCGCGGCGCGGCGTACTACTGCGACAACCCGCAATGCGATGCGCAAGCGCTGGCATCCATCTCGTATGCGGTGTCTCGTGACGTACTGGATATCGACGGACTCGCCGAGCAAACCATCGACCTGATGCTGAAGGATGGTCTGATCGGTCGTACCGCTGACCTGTGGAAACTGAACGTCGCTACACTGGCCCTGCTGGACGGCTACACCGAGTATTCGGCCTCGAAGCTATGGACGTCTATCATCCTCGCTCGCAAGACCACCATGGACCGTTTTATCATGTCTCTGGGCATTTTGGAGGTGGGGAAATCGACGGCCCGTAAGTTGGCGCAGCGCATCCACAAACACTCGGCGCTCTTTGATCTCGACACACCTGAGAAGGTGCTCGAACTCAAGGTGCCGGACGTGGGACCCAGCACTGCAGCGAATATCGCTAACTACTTCGCGAACCCGCAGAAGCGTCAGGACGCCATGGATCTGTACGCCGAACTCAACATCGAAGAGATGGGCGAGATCGAGAAGGTCGCAGGTGTCGCAGACAAGACCTTCGTGTTCTCCGGGAAGTTCCCGGAAACCAAAGACTCGCTGGAAAACCGCGTCCTGTCAGGCGGCGGCCATGTATCGGGCAGTGTCAGTGCAAAAACCGATTACGTGGTGGCTGGTGAATCTGCTGGCTCGAAGGTGCGTAAAGCAGGCATGCTCGGTGTCGATGTCATTGACTACCGTACGTTCCTGAGTTTCTTCGCGTAACCGTGTCTCCTGCCCTTCCGGGGGGAAGGGCATTGCTTCGGATGGGGGCTCCTGTCTAACGACCCATCCGAAGCCTTTTTCTCTCACTTATGATGCTACGGCAACCATGAAGATCAATAACCTGCAAGACCTTCTGAACTACCACCAGAACCAACTGGGACGACATCAGGCCCTGCACGCCAAGCACGGCGAACAGCACGCCAAGTATCCGAAGTGGCGGGATCGTATCCAGCGCAACGACCAGTGCAAGATCGACTTCCACCAGCAGTGCGTCAATGTCCTGGTGGAAGCAGTGGGTCGAGACCGTCTGCAATATCTCCCCAGGACGGACCAAGGTCTCTGCTGCGAGGTCGCTGCTCCGTAATCTGCGAGTGATTTTCTGCAAAGAAAAACACGAGAGTAATTGTTATGCGCAAGGGGCACTGAGCCACCTCCTTAGGCCCCTTATTCATAGCACCGTCGGACCATAAAACCACTCACCGACGCCCCTATCACCTCAACATCGCAAAGCCATCATGTTCAACACCTTCTCTGCCGGTATGTCCATCGCCGTCAATGGCGGTTCCGCTGAAGAAAACAGCCAACTCTGCACCGTGGTTGCTGCAGCCCTGCGTAATTCTGGTTTCCGTGACGTGTCCGTGGCCGTCGAATACCCGATGCACACCACCCACGACGTCGACACCCTCAACGCGATGCGTCGTCTGAACCCGGACCTCTTCGACACCCCCATCGTCGTCGAAGGCGAGTCCGAGGAAGAGATGCAAATGAACGTGGCGGCCATGGGTTACGGCAGCCAGCCGTTTGGCTTCGCCATCGAACGACCGAGCTTCTGATTGCTGGCCGTGAGAGCTTCGGCTCTTGCGGCTTTTATGTCGCCGCGCTCGTTTTTACCACGGTCGAGATCTTTTGACTATTTCTTTAGGAGGAGAGATGACAAACTCCTACGACGTAAGGAAACTCAGCGACGTCCAACAATTAGGCATGCCCCGTACAGATCGCAACATGTTGAAGTATTTCTTTGACACCGTGCTGCGCTACCCCAAGAATCTCGTCTCGCACAACGAGGCGGTCATGCAGAGGGCATTCACGATGGTGCCTGCGGATATCTGGGGTGAGCGGTGTCTCGATCTGACAGCAGCTCTCCAGCTGTCTCATGCCAATGAGTTGGATCGTCGTAGCATCGTCACACTGAGGCCGGCAGGGATGTCTGCCATGGTTGACGAGGTATTAGATGCGGCCTTCCTCAACAAGTACGAGGATCTGGTGGGCCGCGTCATGAACGATTTCAACGATTTCTTCCCCTACAAGGTCACCCGAACCAACCAGAAGTTGATGGTATTTGAACGACTGGGCCAAATGGAGCTGATCGAGTACGTGATGAAAAGGATATAGCAATGCCCATTATTGAACAGGACCAGGAATCCCCCGAAGATCGAGGCGTCCTGAAATACCAGAAGGACGACAACTTCTTCCGGCAACCCATTACGGTGAGCGATCTCGCCGATACTCCCAAAGTGGAGTTCGACGACTTCGCTGACAAAGAAGACTACCTGAAGTGCATCAGGGACTTGCCCTTCATTGTCTTCATCGATGTCTCAGACGTGGCGAAGTATCTGCGCGTCGTGAACATCGACGGCTTTGGCGCCGTTGACGTCAAGCGGATTGCGGAGATCGTTTGCGATTGCTTGGGCGAGGACACCAACATACCGGACATGCTCTGGTGTGATTTCGAGGACGAAGTCGCTGCCGAGATCCAAGCCAAGCTCGGTCTGGAAGACAGCGACACTTCAGCAGTGCTGGCAGGCTCGCCCTTCACCAGCTCGATGGACGTGGTGTATGAGATCGCCAATGTCATTCAGCGTTATCTCATCAACGCCCGCTTCCCGATCGTCGAGCGCGAGTCCATCTACGGCGTGGAGCAATACGCCAGAGGCATTCTGGCGCTGCGCATCAAGTCCTACGAGCAATTCGTGGAAGCTTACGGCGGCGGCGTCGAGGAAGTCCCTGAAGTTGATGCACTCACCCAAGCCCGCTACGACTACATCAAGGCGGTGGAGGACGACATCCTCGCCCGGTTACGTCGAGGCGAAATCGCCTCAGGTACGGGGTTCACATGGAGCCCTACGGTCGATAGGTCGTGCAGCGACGAAGGCGAGCGGACTGAACAGCGTTTGATCGAACAGGAGCTAGCGGAAGAGGCAGCGAGGGAGAAAGCGTTCAAGGAGTCGGGAGCGACGTGGCGGCCCGATCCCTCTCACGAGATCGAAGAGAAGTACGGACACTTCGATGACCGCGGGATGTGGGTGAACGCTGACGGTAGTCCCAATCCACCGGATAACATGATACCGTATGATGATAGTCCCAAATGGTGACGATCGTTACTTCACGATGGGGGTGAATCAAGATCTCTTTGATTTCATCCCTGTCTACGATGTCAACGAGTACGACTTTCATTACCCCCTAACTCTGGAGAGGATGCCGGCCCGTTTCTCGATTACGCTGCGTGATGAGATCATCCATTTCGTCACCAGTGTCCCACCCACGTTACAAGTGGAGGTTGCAGATGTCATCGATCTGGCGTGCTATTATTACTGCGATTGGGAAAGTGTTGTCGCGATCACCGACGAGTTCATTACCTCCGGAGATCTCGAAGCAATGCGGCGAGGGGAAGGACTGGCGCTATCAGATCCGGCACTCATCGAGGCCCGAGTCCAAGAACAACTAGCCGTCCTCACCAGTGCGTTGCAGAAGCTGATTGGAACCATCATCGGCCTGCTGCAACGTGCTCGGTGTCCGGCCGTGCAGGACTTTGGGTGCATCTACCGGCTGGCTGACATCTGGGACAACGGGCTGATCGTGTTTCAGATGTGTAATCCAACCCAAATTCACAGCGCACTAGAGGACGCTGAAGGAAACAGGATCTGTCATGGATAATATCGAAGGCGAGCGCGTCTTTCTGACGAAGATGGCTGAACAAATCGCTCGCAACCCTGACCCGCAGCTGAAAAGGCTGGTGGAATACTGCGAAGGCATGACTTCGGTGCTGGAACAGTGTCTGGGGAATGCGGAAGACCAGAAGAAACACGCTGCTGTCCAGGCCTCCACGATCTATCTGGACCTGAACTTCATGATGAACACGCTGGAAGTGCTTGAACCTCGGCACGACCAGTCGGTGTGGACGCCGGAAGACCGTTTTCGCGTGTTGTACTGCTACCAGCTCGACGCCAAAGCGGGAACGATCCGGATTTCGCCAAAAGTCATGTGGTCCAAGGACGGCTCGATCAACGAGAACGTCGATTTGACGGAAATGGTGATCAATTTTCCGGTTCCTGACCTGGAAGATAACCACTATAACCAGGACCCGCAGCCTGAAACGTCCCGCATTATCGTGCCTTAACCGGCATAAAACCCCGTGAGCCACGAGGGCTCACGGGGTTTTATGCCGGGTCTTATTTTTTTTGGTTTCATGTTATGTTGAAAGCCTAGAGGAGGGTGTGACCATGCCCTCTAAAGACACGACGAATTCGTTCGTGTCGTCTGGGCCACCTTATGCGTCATGGTATTTTTACCGGGCTTTCCCTTAGTGTGTTGGAGGAGCCATCTTCTTCCCATAGTTACGCACACATTAACCATTTCTCTCTAAGACAACACGATTATGTTGCAGACCCTCATCAAGCGAAATGGCTCAGAAGAGCCTATGATCCCGGCAAAGCTGAACGGCTGGGGCGAATGGGCAGCCAATCACCTCTCCAATCGCGTGGACTGGTCTCAAGCGGCGCTGGCCGCAGTTGCAAAGCTGCCTGAGAAGGCGACCACGCGTGAGTTGATGCTCGCGCTGATCGAAGAGTTGCTCGCAATCCGTACGTGGCCTGCTTACCTGATGGCGGGACGTCTCTTTGCAACGGTGTACCGCAAGGACGTCTACGGTAGCATCACGCCGCCCACGGTGTACGAACAACATACGCGCCTGGCCGGCGAAGAACTCGGCCTGATGTGCAAGCTGAACTACTCGCGTGAAGAATACGCGAAGATCGAGTCGATCATCGACCACAACCGCGATTTCTTCTATCCGGAATTCGCGCTCAAGCAGATCCGTGACAAATACGCGATTCGCAATCACGCCACCGGCGAGATCTTCGAAACGCCGCAGCATCTGTACATGCGCATGGCGATGCAACTCGCCGAAAAGGAGCCGAAGGCTCAACGCATGATGCACGTGCGCAAGTTCTACGAGAAGCTCTCGGGCAAGAAGCTGTCGGCACCGACGCCGAACTACCTGTACCTGGGCTCGACGCACAACGGTTACGCCTCGTGCTGCATCTTCACGTCGGACGACGACGCGGAGTCGCTGGCGATCGGCGACCACATTGCGTACAAGATGACCGTGAACTCGGCTGGGCTCGGTTCGTTCATCAACACCCGTACCGTCGGCGACCCGGTGGCCAAGGGCCGTGTCAAGCACGCAGGCAAGTATCGCTACTACAAGGCGAACGCTGAAGCGACCATCGCGAACAAGCAAGCCGCCCGTGCTGGCGCAGGCACCACGAGCTTCAACTGCTTCGATCCGGAAGCCGTGGACATCGTCCAGTACCGCAACCCGCTGCAACCGGCCGACAAGCAGCTGCGTGAACTGCACTTCTCGATGCTGGTGAATCCGTGGTTCGCAGCGAAGGTGCAGAAGTCGGAAGACATCTTCACGTTCACGAAGTTCTCGGCACCGGATCTCTTTGACAAGTTCTTCTCGGACGACATCAAGGGCTTCGTCGAGCTGTACAACAAGTACGAGAACGATCCGCTGTTCCCGAAGAAGTATATCTCGGCGCGCAAGCTGGTGCTGCATTCGTTTGCCGAAGCGTTCGACACGGGCACCGCGTACCTGACGAACATCCACGAAGCGAATCGTCACACGCCGTTCAAGATCACGCCGACGCATCGCATCCATTCGTCGAACCTGTGCCAGGAAATCTTCGAAATCCAGGCGCCGTACTACGACATGCGCGATCTGTACAGCGAAGAAGATCACGGCCGTGGCGAAATCGCCATGTGTAACCTGGCTGCGATCCCGATCGAGAACATCACGGACGACGCCGACTACTTCGATGCCTGCTACTACGCGCTGAAGATGATCGACTTCACGGTCCTCAACGGCAAGTACCCGTTCCCGCACCTGGCCTTCACGGCCAAGCAACGGATGAATGCTGGCGTGGGTATCATGGGTCTCGCTACGCACATGGCTCGCAAGGGTCTGCGCTGGGACACCGTGGAAGGCAAGCAGGAAATCCACCGTGTGTTCGAACGTCACATGTACTTCCTGATCAAGGCATCGATCAAGATCTCGAAGGAACGTGGTCTGGCACCGTGGATGCACAAGACGAAATGGCCGGAAGGCTGGACGCCGCTCAAGACGTACAACCGCAACGTGGACAAGATCGCCGATTTCGTCAACGTGTACGACTGGGACGCACTCTCGCAAGAGCTGATCGACAACGGTGGTCTCGGACACAGTGTGCTGTCGTCGATGATGCCGGGCGAGTCGTCGTCGAAGGCGCTGGGTTCGACCAACTCGATCTACCCGATCCGTTCGGTGGTGATCACCAAGGGCGATGGCGACAACAACATGATCCGCTGGGCCGCCGTGGATGGCGACCTGTTGGGTGATGCGTATCAATCGGCCTGGGACATTGCAACCGAAGATCTGATCGACGACTACGCGATTGCGCAGAAGTGGACGGACCAGGGTATCTCGGCTGACCTGTATCGCAAGTTCAAGTCGGGTGAGACGAAGGTCTCGGAAGAAGAAGTGGTCCGCACGTTCCTGTACATGATCATGCGGGGTCTGAAGAGCCGCTACTACACCAACACGCTGCGTCCGAAGGTCAAGGACACGGCGGCCGCTACCTCGTTGGTGGATCGTATTCCGGGTGCCGCAGAGGCCGCAGCTGCTACGGAAGCAGCGGCACAAGCCGAAGCACAAGGTGCGATCGCAGCAGTGGCGTCGGAAAGCAAGTTTGCGCGAGCACTCCTGTCTTCTGATCACGACTTCAGCGCACCGCAACCTCCGCTGGATCTTTCCCGTGGTGGCATTCCGGGTTACGCACCGGGTGCAGAAGAGATTGCTGCACTGGCAATCAGCAAAGCAGCGTCGGGAGACGCGGTGTCGTTTGAAGTGCGTCAACCGGCAGCCTACGCCGAAGCAGAAGAGAAGTTCGCAGTAGCACGTGAACTCTTCGGCACGGACTGCCTCGTGAAGTTCCGCGGTACGGTCTCGCGCGTTGGTGACTTGCCCACCTCGGGTGATGACTTCGGCGACAGCTACCTGATCGGCAACAGCTGGCACGTCTGGAACACGGAAGCATGGATCAAGCTGTACACCATGCCGGACGTCGAGTACGTGGAATCCGAACAGGAAGACGCGTGCGGTGGCGGCGCCTGCAAGCTGTAAGCAGTAAAGCCTAGGCGAAGGAGGGGGAAACCTCTCCTTCGTTTATGCCCTCAAAGTACCCGGATGAGAAATTACCGGTCTTCGGTATTGCATGAAGCAGGACCTCATTCACCTCCCATCTCTCCAGTAAGAACATGTCCGAAAACGCAAACAACATCACGACCTCGGCTATTGTCCCGGCAGGTTACGTTGACCTCACGCTGGCACAGCGTGGCGAACAACTCTCGTCGCGGATCTTCAACGTCAACAAGAACGACTACCAGAAGCCCGAACTGTTCCTGGGTCAGCCAGGCGGTCTGCTCGATACGATCCACATGGCCTATCCGGATCTCTTCTCGCTCTTCGAAGAGCTGAAGGCCAGCGACTGGAAGCACAACGAGTTCGACTACTCGCTGTGTGTGGCGCAGTTCAAGACCTGCTCGCCGTCGATCTACCGGATGATGATCCGTACGCTCGCCTGGCAGTGGGAAGGCGACAGCACGGCCGCGCGCGGGCTCGCAGACGTGCTTATTCCGCTCTGTACGGCCACGGAGTCGCGTGTCGGGTATGGTCGTATCATCGACAACGAAAACCTGCATGCGATGACGTATTCGGAAATCGTGCGCGGCTCGTTCGATGATCCGTCGGTGATCCTGAACGAAATCCTGGCAGTGCGGGAAGCACACGGCCGCATGGCAGCCGTCGGCAAGATCATGGAGCGTGCCCGTCTCGCTTCGCTGGAATGGCAGACCACGGGTGTGCGTACGCCGGAGATCGAGCAGGCTGTCGTGTTGCTGATCGCTGCTGTGTACATGCTCGAACGTATCCAGTTCATGGCGTCGTTCGCAGTGACGTTCGCGATCTGCGAGATGAGCCTGTTCGAGCCGATCGGTGCAGCAGTGCAGTCCATCTGCCGTGACGAGTACACCAACCACGTGCCGTTCGGCGAAGCGGTGTTCAAGCACCTGATGGCTACGCCGTGGGGTCGTGCAGCCTTCGCGGTGATCCGTCCGATTCTGATCGACGCTGTGTGCGAAGTGCTCACGGGCGAAATGAACTGGGTGGACTACCTGCACTCCGACGGTGATGAACTGCCGGGCGTCACGGTAGCGAAGCTCAAGGACTGGACGCTCTTCAATGGTCGTGCGGTCTGTATTTCGTTTGGCATCCTGCATGAAGTCGAAACGCGTCTGGGTGTCACGATGCCGTCCCAGCTGCCGCTGAACTACATGCGTGACTGGATCGACATCAACGAGAACCAGAAGTCGCCGCAGGAGCAGGACAACAACCAGTACCTGGTCAACGTCGTCTCCACCGAGAACGTGTCGAAGGAAGTGATCGGCGCCGACATCGATCTCGGCTTCTGATCTACCGCGTCATAGGGGCCCGGGGAAACCCGGGCCTTTATGCCGTTTGCATCTTTTTTGCAACAATTTTATGGAAGAAAGGGTATTGATTCCCTTTTTATGTTTTGCTTTCTGAAGGACGAGTCTCTAATTGTCCGAATGCTAATAAATAAATCTCGCAATGAAGGGTAAGAAAGATGAGTGATCCAACCATCGATCCAGTCATTGATCCGAACTTGTACTACCGGATCTCGGACCTGCCGGACGCACTACCCATCGATGGCGCTGAAGTAGTTGAAGCAATTCAAAACGGTAAAAACGTCAAATTCACTCTGGCCCAGCTGAAAGTATCGGGTCAGAGTGCGTACGACCTTGCAGTTGCAAATGGCTTCGTAGGCGACATGGATGCCTGGCTCGCCACTCTGGTGGGACCGGCTGGTGCAAAGGGTGATGCGGGCGCGGCGGGTACGCCGGGTGCCCAAGGCCCCATGGGCAATGGCGCTCGACTGCTGGGCGCTGTCGCCAGTATGCCCGATCTGCCTCCTGCTGATGAATCGGACGAGGGCGACTGCTATCTGCTGGGTTCGCACTTTATCGCACTCGTAGCTGGTCAGTGGACAGACCTGGGTAATCTCGCTGGTCCGGATGGCAAGTCAGCGTATGAGCTGGCTGTGCTGGCAGGCTTCACTGGGAGTGAGACTGACTGGCTGACGTCATTGCATGGCGTCGACGGCATTGGGCTTAAGGTCCTGGGTTCGTTCAGGGCCATCGGAGACCTGCCGAATGTCGGTAACAACTCGGGCGATGCGTATATCATCGACTCGGTCATGTGGGTCTGGGACACCAACCAGTGGTCTCCGGTTGGGCAGGTGGGCGCGCCTGGTAAGTCGGCGTATCAGTTGGCCAAAGACGCTGGGCTGATTCCACCCACGATGACCCTGACTCAGTGGATCGCCTCACTGAACGGTAAGTCTGCGTATCAGGTTGCTCAGGCCAATGGCTTCTCGGGTGACCAGGTTGCGTGGCTGGCTTCGATCTCGGGTAAGAGCGCCTTCGACGTTGCAGTCGCGAATGGCTTTGGCGGCACCCAGGCACAGTGGTTGACCTCGCTGACAGGTCTGACCGGTCCACAAGGACCGAAGGGTGATAAAGGGGACCAAGGGGATCTGGGACCCGGTATCAAGATCCTGGGCAAGCTCGATGACCCGAGCGAACTGCCTGTCACAGCCGATAACATCGGTGACGGCTATTTGATCGCTGATCACTTCTGGGGATGGACGGGCACCGTCTTCGAAGACCTGGGCGTGATCCGTGGCCCGCAAGGCGCGACCGGTACGGCGGGTGCTCCGGGTATTAAAGGTGACAAGGGAGACAAAGGCGATCAGGGCGACTCTGCCTACCAGCTGGCTGTTGCAGCGGGGTATGTCGGAACTCAGACTCAGTGGGTCGCTTCCCTGAATGGTAAGAACGGAGAGTCCGCCTACCAGCTGGCTGTCGATAACGGTTTCGTTGGCGATATCAATGCCTGGCTGGCTTTCCTGAAGGGAGATAAGGGAGACATCGGTCCGTCAGGCCCAGCCGGTCCTGAAGGCCCTATGGGGCGTGGCTTGGCCATTCTGGGTAGTGTTCCGGACGTCGCTTCCCTCCCCACCGATGCCCAGCAGGACGACGCCTACGTCGTCGGGACCGACCTCTATATCTACAACGGTACGGGCTGGACGAACGCCGGTCCCGTGCAAGGTCCTCAAGGCCCCAAAGGGGATCAAGGGATTCAGGGCGACCAAGGTGTACAGGGTGCCCAAGGCGATAAAGGAGACCAGGGCGTCCAAGGGGTAAAAGGCGATAAGGGTGATGTCGGCCCTATCGGTCCGCAAGGTCACGGTATCGCTATTCTGGGGTCTTTCTCTGATCCGCTGCAATTGCCTGCGACTGCTACCAACATCGGTGACGGTTATCTCATCAACGGTCACTTCTGGGGTTGGAACGGCACCCAGTTTGAAGACCTCGGCAGTCTCCAAGGTCCCAAAGGGGACCCAGGCATCCAGGGCGTACAAGGTGCCAAGGGTGATAAAGGAGATCAGGGTGCTCAAGGGACGCAGGGTATTGCGGGACCTCCTGGCAGCCAAGGTACTCAGGGGGTGGTGGGTCCCAAAGGAGATATGGGTCCGACCGGGAACACTGGTGCCAAAGGCGACAAGGGCGACACCGGCGATATGGGTCCTATGGGGCCTGGAGTCAAGATCCTTGGGACCGTGATGACCAGCGCTTCCCTGCCTGCGAGTGCAACGAACTTGGGCGATATGTACATTGCTCAGGACACCTTGCATGGTTGGGCGTGGACCGGTGCGTCGTTCACAGACGTTGGACCCATCCAGGGTCAGAAAGGCGATCGAGGCGCCCAAGGGATTCAGGGGCTGCAAGGCATCCAAGGGATTCAAGGAACGCAAGGGGTCAAAGGCGATCCGGGCAACCGCTGGCTCGTGATGGATCGAGACCCGAACGCCGTGGATGGACTGACGGGCGACTACTTCCTGAACTCGTCCACTCTGCGTTTCTTCCAGAAGACCAGTAACGTCACCTGGAGCTGGGTTGGCTTTATGGGTGGCGGGAATGTCTACGATGACGTGCCCGACGGTATCCCGAAAGTCCGCCTGGACGGTACGTGGATTCCACTCGACGTCCTGGAAGCCCCAAAGGATCATGGCACATACGTCCGTCAGGATGGTCAGTGGGTCAAGGTCGATATCCCTACCGCAACCCGACAGAAAATGGCTGCCTTCGATGGGGCTATTTCTCCCCTGACGACTCCGGTGCCCTGGTATCCACCTGCGGACGCCAAGAAACTCACTGGGGTGCGGATTCAGCTGGGAACCGCAAGCGACAAAGACCTGATCCTGAACATCTTCATCAGTCATGGCGATGGTTTCAGTGAGACGGTCTCGTTGCCGATTGGGTCAGGCACGCAGAATAACTACGTGACGCTCAACAATACGTTGCAACCCGGCTACGCCATTTCCCTGCAGATTGTGGGTAGTGGCGGCAAGGATATGGTCGTCACCGTCGACTACATGTAGCGCACTGCAGGAAAGGGAGGTCTGGCAATGTTATGGCTGGACTTCCTTCTGAATTGCTCGCTCTTTAAGCGAGCGCCTCTGTTTTATCATTGAGAGATTTTGCAATGCCGCGATTTATAAATTACAAGGGGATGGCCCCAGGTAAGCTGATCATGGAGTTTAATGACAAACTCCACATCCACGGTCGCGTCTATCGCACCAGTGACCTGAGCGAGCTGGTGGGTAAGACAGCCCTGCCCGGCCACAACTACAACCAGGCCAACGGCGGCACTCCATCCTGGTCTTTGCGTTTGAAGCGCGGTTATCAGGGCTATACCCGTAATAACTCCCTCAACGGTGCTACCCCGCACAGCCAGCTGTCGGACATGGACGCGGCGTTGTGTGGTAACTGGGCAGGTGTCACGTCGTCTGGCTTTTTCCTTGACAGCACGAAGTTCCGTCAGTTGACCGGTGGCTATGCCGGCAATCTGGTGATTGACGTCGATACCGAAACTGGCCAGGTCATCAACTCTGAAAACGTCTTCGTCTACGGCGGGTCTAATCAGAATGAGCTGGGTGTATTTTTGCCTCCCGGACCTGGCGGTGCACTAGCTGTGTTCCGTCTCCCGAATGCAAACGGCGGCTGCAGCAGTATCGAAGCCTATCCTGCCGGTACTGTCACCGCTGGTGCGACCACACTGCTGGCCGGCAGCCACGCCCCGATCACGACCGCTATCCAGTTCCATTACCGGGTAAACGACGATCCGCTGCGCTGGTATTTCCTGGGCATCAACGCCACGACGTCACAGGTTGCGGCTGGCATCGCGGTACACGGCGTGCTGAAGTCTACCCTCGCGCTGACCACGATCAACTCTAACCTCTCAGCGCCCGCTGGCGCAACGGCCGTTGGCGCTAACGGTTTCGGCTATGCTAACTCGGCCCCGTCGTATGCATACACCAGCGACGTCAACGAACTCTCCAGCTACGTGTTGTGGCGCACCACGTCCAACATGGAAATCCACCGTGTGGCGATCGGTAGCGTCAACGGCACACCAACGGTGACCAATAACCTGGTAACGCTGGACCAGAACCCGATGGCGTTGCAGGGTACGTTGACGGCGCCATCGGCGGCACGTATCGTGATGGTCAATCACACGGACGGCAACAAGTATCTGGTGATCTTTGGGCTGGAAACCTTCGGTGCGGTGCCCAGTGGCGCGACGGCGACGATGTATGTCTACAAGCTCACCGACAAGAACACAGGGCAGTACGTCGGCACCTACCAGCTGGCTCCGGGTCCGCGCAGTTTCCTGGGCTCGGACGACTCGAATATGCGCTTCGTCATGGTGTACGACGATCGCTACGAGTTCTGGTCGATGGGTGCGGCAGGCGTGATGTCGAAGGTGGACTCAGTCTATGTCCAGCGGGCAAACGCAGCGCAGTATTACGAGTCGGAGCCGTACGGGTTTGATAACACGGGTCGTTTCTGGTACATCACGCCGGACTCGGCCAAGCCGACGATCTACTGCGAGCTGGGTCTGAATTTCTACTCGCCGCCGGGCCAGGTCAACACGATCGGGGTGACGTTCGACAGCAACAACTACAACTTCTCGGGTGCGCCAGTCAACGGTAACCTGTCGGTGTCGGTGAAGGACATCAACGGAGCGTTTATCGCTGCGACAGTGAACCTCTCGCCGAGCGCGAATATGACGTTGAGTTCGTCGACGGTGAACACCACGACGGCTGGACCGACGCTCGTGCCGTTTACGATCACCGCACCGGGTGATCTCTTGGTGGATGCCTGGACGTGAACGGAATCCGGGTATCGGTAACCGCCACGTTCAATCCTGGCGTGGTGAAGACGATCTCGGTTCGTAGTCGTACGAAAGGCGTGCTGAGTGCCTTCGTGCTTCCGCCGGTAGTGACAGCGAAGGTTGCCCGTGGGTATTTCACCCGAAAGGCACTCTTCGATCCGGGACCTGTCAAGGCAGTCCCGGCCCGCACTACCGCTAAGGCATCGGTACGGGTGTTTGGTCGGGCGAGAGCCACTGCCAATCCGCGCTGCTATACCACGCGGAAGTCAGTGAAGGCGCACGTAACCCAGGTAGCGAAAGGTCAGGGGCACGATCACAAGTCGTTCCGCTCCTACGCCAATTCCAATCCGCCGGTTACCAGCACACGACACTACACGACCACTGTGCGCGCCAAGGCTCACGCCACAGCAGTGCGGCCAGCCGGAGCACACGACCGCAAGTCCGCGGTGTCGTACGCTACGTTCGGATCGTTCACAGGAGGCGGTGGAGGCACCGCTGCACCGCCGTCGTTCAGATGGCGCTAACCAGAGAGTAGTATGTACACCTTTGAGTTTCTAAACGGCACACTGACGATCCTGAAAGACGGGGTCGTCGTGCAGAATCAACCGCTCGACCCTCGCACGCAGGAAGCGTGGACTGACGCGCAAACCGCTCAAGACTGGGCCACCGAGGAGATCAACAGCATGCAGGTTACCCTGTCGCGTCGCATCACCACACTGGCTCTGGTGCGACGCTTTACGCTGGAAGAACACGCAGGCATTCTGGCTGCCGTGCAAACGGTCCCGATGGCACGTGCTATCTACGATCGGATGATGCTGGCCAAGTTCATCGATCTGGAAGATCCGGATGTTAAAGGCGGCTTGGAGTTCTTTGTCTCTCAGCAACTCCTCACGGAAGATCGCGTTACGGTCATCCTCGGTGCGGCAGTGACTGAGATCGAAATGCCGTAATCATGCGCAACGCATAATTCGAATACAGGACTGGGGTGACCTGGTCCTGTATTTTTTTGCCGCAATTTTATAGACTTAATTGGCAACTCGTTGTCAGCGAGTCGTCTTTTTGTTTTTCCACCAGCAGACAAGGTCGATTATGGCTACACGCATCAAGCCTTATCAAGGCACGAGCCAAGTGCGCCTGTCACAACTGATCCGTAAAGCCCAGACTCCGGCGTTGCCGAGCGTTGTCAACTTTGACTTCGGTGCTCCCTATGCGGGCGCCGAGCCGGTTGCAGGCTCGACGACGGTTTCTGCTACGGCGTACACATCGGGTCGTCGAGACGCACCGAAGGACGTTAATTACAAGCGGCTGGGCCTGGACGCGCTCAACCGTCTGCCTGATGGGGAGTTGGTCCCCTTCGATCCCATGACCTTCCCTACCACGATTCACGCCATTCTTCCGCAGTTGAATGCGGGGCTCGGACTGAATCTGGTGCCGGAAGAAGTGGTTGACACAGCGCTTCCCAGTATCCCGGTCAATGGCATTACCTTGACCATTACCGAAGCATCTCTCGCGTGGTTGCCTGGGGATTACGTTTTCCCCTACGCGCCGAACGCTGACCAGCCCGCTGCTCGGAATGTGGCAGGTAACATCCCGACCGACGAGAAGCTTCGTATTCGCATTCTCGAAGCACCGGTTTCTTGATTCAAATGTTAAAGGATAAAAGAGATGAGTGATACGCTCGATCCCGCACTGTATTACCGGATCTCTGACCTCCCCGATGCCGATGCCATCACCGGTGTTGAAGTGGTCGAGGCCATCCAGGGTGGCAAGAACGTCAAGTTCACCCTGGCGCAATTGATGGTTGCGGGCAAGTCCGCGTACCAAGTCGCCGTTGATGGTGGCTATCAGGGCACCCAAGCCCAGTGGCTTGCCTCGCTGGTCGGCCAGAACGGCACGAACGGCACCAACGGTAAATCTGCTTATGAACTCGCTGTCGCTGGTGGTTACAGCGACTCGCTGGCCAATTGGCTGGTGAGCCTGAAGGGCGCCAAAGGGGACCAGGGTATTCAAGGTATCCAGGGTCTCAAAGGCGACAAGGGCGATAAAGGCGATACCGGTACGACCGGTTTGAATGGCGCTGATGGTAAGAGCGCTTTTGACATCGCTGTTGCAAACGGCTTCATCGGTACGTCCGCGCAGTGGTCGGCCAGCCTGAAAGGCGCGGATGGCGCCAAGGGCGCAGACGGTACGAATGGTACGAACGGCACTGACGGTAAGTCGGCGTACGAATCGGCTGTCGCGGGTGGTTTCATCGGCACCGAAGCCGCCTGGTTGGCCAGCATTGTCGGCCCGAAGGGCGACAAGGGCGATCAGGGCATCCAGGGTTCCCAAGGTGTGAAGGGTGATCCGGGTCAGACCGGTCCTGCTGGTGGCGCTGGCCCGCAAGGCCCGCAAGGCCAGATGGGTAGTGGCGCCCGCCTGCTCGGCGCAGTGGCTGACCAAGCTTCGCTGCCGCCTGTGAACGAATCGCAAGAAGGTGACTGCTACCTGATCGGACCGCAGTTCTGGGCACTGGTTAGCGGCGTCTGGACGTACCTCGGTGACCTGCAAGGTCCGCAAGGTAAGTCCGCGTATGAACTCGCACTGGAAGCGGGCTTCAGCGGTACGGAAGACGACTGGTTCAAGTCGTTGCATGGTCAGGACGGTATCGGCCTGAAGGTGCTGGGTTCGTTCCAGTCCGTGAGTAACCTGCCTCCGGGTCCCGACGGCAACACGCCGGGTGACTCGTACATCATCGATGCGGTGATGTGGGTGTGGGACAGCCTGAACTGGGTGCCAGTGGGTCAGGTCGGTCCGGACGGTAAGTCCGCTTACCAGCTCGCCAAGGACGCCGGTCTCATTTCGGCGAACATGACATTGTCCCAGTGGATCGCGTCGCTCAACGGTAAGTCCGCTTACCAAGTTGCGCAAGCGAACGGCTACAACGGTACGCAAACGGCGTGGCTGCAATCGCTGATCGGGAAGACGGCTTACCAGCTCGCAGTGGACGGTGGCTACGTCGGTACGCAAGCTCAATGGCTCGCGACCCTTGTGGGTCCGCAAGGCCTGAAGGGCGATCAGGGTATCCAAGGTATCCAAGGCCCGATGGGTCCTGGCGTGAAGATCCTGGGTACGGTCGCAACCAGCTCCGCTCTCCCGGCGAACTCGGGTTCGGCTGGCGACATGTACATTGCTCTGGATACGCTCCACGGCTGGGCATGGACGGGTACGGCGTTTATCGACGTCGGTCCGGTGCAGGGTCCGAAGGGTGACGCTGGCGCCCAAGGCGCCCAAGGTGTCAAGGGCGATAAGGGCGACAAGGGGGATGCGGGTGATTCCGCCTACACCGCTGCTGTGGCTGGTGGTTTCGTCGGGACGCAAGCACAGTGGATTGCATCGCTGCAGGGTGTGTCCGGTGAATCGGCTTATCAGGTTGCGGTGGACAACGGTTTCGTTGGTACGCAATCGGCCTGGGTCGCTTCGCTCAAGGGCGCCAAGGGTGACGTTGGTCTGACTGGCCCGATGGGTCGTGGCCTCGTGATCAAGGGTACGTTCGCAGATCAAGCTTCGCTGCCGAGCAACCCGGCCCAGGAAGACGCGTATATCGTCGGTACGCACCTCTTCATCTACGTGAACACCGCATGGGTGGATGCTGGCCCGTTCGTGGGTCCGCAAGGCACGCAGGGTATCCAAGGTGTTCAGGGTATCCAGGGCCTGAAGGGTGATAAAGGCGATAAGGGTGACCAAGGTATTCAAGGTCTCCAAGGGATTCAAGGTATTCAGGGCGTCAAGGGTGACCTTGGCCCGGGTATCAAGATTCTCGGTACGTTCACTGACAGCTCGCAGCTTCCGGGCACGGCATCGAACATCGGTGATGGTTACCTGATCCAAGGCCACTTCTGGGGCTGGACGGGTGCGGCATTCCAGGATCTCGGTATGATCCAGGGGCCGAAGGGTGACCAGGGCTTGCAAGGCATTCAGGGCTTGCAAGGTCAGAAGGGCGACACGGGTCTGCAAGGTGTCCAGGGCAACCAGGGTATCCAGGGCATTCAAGGTGTGAAGGGTGATAAGGGCGATACCGGCGCTGCTGGTAACAACGTCAAGATCCTCGGCACGCTGACGGATGCTGGCTCGCTGCCTGTCACGGGCAACAATGCCGGTGATGCTTACCGCGTGGCCGATCACCTCTACTCGTACAACGGCACCGCTTGGGTGGACGTTGGTCAGTGGAAGGGCGACAAGGGCGACAAGGGGGATCAGGGTATTCAAGGTATTACCGGTCTGACCGGTGACCAAGGTATCCAGGGTATCCAAGGGGTCAAGGGCGACACCGGTGCTCAAGGCGATACGGGTCCGATGGGTCCGGGCGTCAAGATTCTCGGCACGGTGGCCACCAGCTCGGCGCTGCCGGGTTCGAGCGGCTCGATCGGTGACTGCTATATCGCCTCCGATACGCTGCATGGTTGGGCCTGGACTGGCTCCGCGTTCGTTGACGTGGGTCCGATTCAAGGTCCCAAGGGCGATCGCGGTCTGCAAGGTCTGCAAGGCTTGCAGGGTGTGCAAGGTGTCCAGGGTCTGAAGGGCGATAAGGGTGATCAAGGCACGCGCTGGATTGTGCTCGGCCGTGACCCGAATCCGGCTGACGGGGTGGTGGGTGACTACTTCCTGAACAGCTCGACGTTGCGCTTCTTCCAGAAGACCACGACGGTTCTGTGGAGCTGGTCGGGCTACCTCGGTGGTGGTAACGTCTACGACGCCAACATCGACGACACCATGTACGTTCGTGAGAACGGTAACTGGGTGCCGCTGCCTGCCGCTGCTGTGGGTGAGGCTCCGCTGGATCACGGCCTCTACGTTCGTAAGGACGGTGGCTGGTCGGTAATCGCGTGGGCTCCGAACGATTCCAAGGCGTACGTCCAATCGGGCGGTAACTGGACAGATCTGGCCACGCTGGCTGCTCCAAAAGCCCCGAATGATGCCAAGGCATACGTGCAGTCGGGTGGGAGCTGGACTGACCTCGCGACGCTGACGTCTCCGTTGGCTCCGAACGACAGTGCCTACTACGTTGCCTACAACAACGGCACCACGAAGGGCCTGAAGCGTCTGGATCGCTACGATCTGCCGATTGTGGCTGCCACGACGACGCTCGATCTGTCGGCGAACCAGGCATTCACCGTGAGTGCAGCTACGGCCAAGACGCTTGCGTTCACGAATGCTCCGGGCGCTGGCCGGGCGATGACGGTCGTGGTTTGCGTGACGGGTAATGCCGCTGCAATCACGTGGCCGACCATCAGCTGGTCCGGTGGTACGGCTCCGACGCTGGGCGCTACCTACACCAACGTCATCCTCTTGTGGGATGGTACAAAGTGGACGGGCTCGGTGGGCGCAACTGCCTAAGTAACCTAGGGGCGGGCTGAAAGGCTCGCCCCGCTCCCATCAGGAAAGTAGAATGAACATCACTGCATCGACCCTGCTGATCAAGGTGGACGACCTGACGTATCCGGTCTCTCTGCTCAAGATCCGACAGGACAATCCGAATATCAGCTTTGCCGCTGAGCCGGCCGAAAGCACCATCGAAGATCTCGGCTACGCAATCGTGACCCCACAAGCAGCTCCGGCTGGCGACGTGGTAACGGAAGGCGCACCGACGCAAGTCGACGGTGTGTGGACTCAGCAATGGGTTGCGCGTGCCTTCAACGCTGACGAACTCGCTGCGCAACTCGCTGCGCAGAAACCCGGACTGTCTGCGCAAGTCGACAGCCTGCGGGACGCCAAACTCGCGGAAGGTTTCCAGTACGACTTCGGTGGTACGGATGGCCTGCAGGGCGTACAGCTGCGTGACCGTGACTGCATCAATATCACGGGCCTGCGGGTGACTGCAGATGGCTTGGTCGCTGCCGGTCATGGCGACACGCTGTTGCCTTTCCGCACGCTGGAAAACAAGGTCGTGCAGATCATGGCCAGCGATGTGGTGACGATGTCGAACGCAGCATTCCAGCGCGTCTCCGCAGTGTACGGCGCAAGCTGGACGCTCAAGGAAGCGATCGACAACGCCCAGACACTGGCTGACCTGCCGGTCATCCCGCCGACGCTCGACGTCTAAGTACAGACGACATAAGGGCCGGGGGTAACCCCCGGCCCTTATGTCGCTGAATCCTATGTGTCCTCTTGAGACTTAATATCATGCTAGAATTGATGCTGATGACAAACAAGGTCGGTAAAGCTACAATAACAGACTACGCATTGTTTGGCGGCGGACAGCTCACCAGCGGGATCACTCCCACAACGGAGAAATATGGATATGCCGATAATACTGTTGTGGGTGGCACCGTTTTAAAATACGGCGTCGCCGTACACTGCGCGGCCGGTAATTATGATCTGGCGCTATTCATCGGCGGTCAGGATAGTACAACCACCGTAGCCAGTACCTGTAACTATCGTTACGCGACTGACGTAGTTGCCCTTGCAGCCTCGCTAATAACAGGGCGTTACATAGCGACCGCGGTCGGCAATGCTATCGTAGCTTGGGTGTGTGGCGGAGCTGACAAGACCCCCACTTTTCTCGCCTCGACGGAAATCTATACGTACTCGTCTAATAATTTCATAGCCGGAACATCGCTATCAACAAGTCGTTTTGGTGCAGCTGGAGCAGGTAATTCAACGGACGGAATACTGGCAGGTGGCTATACTACCGGCTTTACCGGCTCGATCGTGCGAGTTAATTACAGCTCTAAAGCGGTTACAAACCTGTCACCGGCGGTGACGGCACGTCGATACTTCGCTGGCTTCGGCACTCAAACCACAGGTTATTTTGCAGGTGGCGAAAATGGTGCTACGAAATACAGCGAAATAAGTAAACTCAGATATAGTGATTTTACTCTCCTTGCAAGCACTGCTTTGACACAAACTCGTTCACGCGTCGCCGCCGCGAGTAACCAGACAGCCGGGGTGGTTAATGGCGGATACTTCGACGCGAGCAGTGCGATCACTGCTGCAACTGATGTATATAGTTTTGCTAATGATAGCGTTGTCGTAGGAGCGGCCCTGGTTACAGGTCGCATCCAGCATGCGGCTACCTCGTCAACTCCTGGCGGATTCTAATTAAATACCATGCACTATAAAACCAATCGACAAAATCACGACTTCCAAATCCTGCACTTCCTGGTAGGAAGCTGCCACACGCCCGATGGCGCGTATGCGTTGTTGATGGATCTGAAAGAAGATCGCAGGAACGCACTGAATACTGCTTCCGCGTCGGCGATCAAGCAGAAGGCCAAGATCCTCGCTGCAAAGCGAGGCCTGTGGCACTGGAACAAAGTTAAGCGTCTGGAGGCCCAGAGTGAACTGGCTGAAATCGAGGCAATGGCGGAAACTGGCGAGGCATGTATCCTCGCTGCTCAGGACGAACTCGCATTCATCGAACTTCTGATGGCGAAGCTCGAACCGCACCGGAAGTTCAAACACCTGCCATTGCGCGAAGCCCATCAGGCCGCACAGCACGACGAGTGGAAGTTCGAACTGATGAAGCGTGCGGAAAACTATCTGCTCTCGGGTAATGGGATTCCGGCCGACCACTTCGGCACGATGCGGCTGCACCCGGAATGGTCGACCACGATTGAGCCGCACATCAAGAACATTCTGGCCGCGGCTAACCAGGCTCGGGTCAATGGGCTCGAAGATGCACGCCTACCGGTCCTGACCACGCCGCTGGCAACGGTCAAACTGGATGGACTGTTGCTGGAACACAAACCGGCATAAAGACAGAGGCGGGGATTTCCCCGTCTTTATGCTGCTGAAATCATATGTTCACCGATTTCACTATTTAGCTGGGCGCCACATGTTAGAACTATTATTAGGTAGCAGGAAACCTGCCGCGGCACCTGTGGTGCAGGCTGATCCCTATCTCTCTTACGTCAAATTGTTGATGCTGTTTAATGGCGACGGCACTGATGTCAAGGGCCATGCGATGACTGCAGTGGGTTCTCCCACATTTCTCACGGACTCGGGTCGCTCGGTAGTCAATCTGCGCTCACAGCTGTCGTATTACTGGACGGCGAACGCTAGCGAGTTTAACCTCGCTGCGAATGACTTCACGATCGAAGCGTTTGTCAAACTGATCGATGCGTTAGGGAGCGGCGACTACGGTATCTACACGCAAGGGGAAGTCCTTGGCAGCAACCAGCAGGTGTTTTCGTTTGAAGTATTGAACGATACGCCTGGTCCGGTCTTGCGTATCCTGATCCGGGGCGACTCAGGTACACTGGTGGATTTGCGCGGCGGCCCTTTGTCATACAGCACCTGGTCGCACGTTGCGGTAGTGAGGCAGGGTAGTGCGTTGTCGCTCTATCTAAATGGTAGTCGGGTTTCGACGATCACTATCGGTACGGGAGCACTTCCGTGGTACAGCCAGTATTCGGCCGTAGTGGGTGCGCGCGCTGCTTCGATTCCGTCTCGTGCCTCGTTCCCTGGCCTGATCGATAGCTTCCGGCTGACAAACGGCGTGGCTCGTTACACCGGCGCTACATACACGGTTCCAGATCCGGCATTCGGGACTGCGTATTCGTATCGATACGTGCGTCTGTATAACATGGTCTCGCCCGGCAATCAGTACATCGAAGTCAGCGAATTGCAGATCATCGATTCGAGCAGCTCGACAAACTGGTGTCGGCAAGCCGGTGCAGTGGCAAGCGCCAGCAGCTACTATACACTGACCGGTAATCCCCAAACGCCGGCAGGAGCAATCGATGGCTATATCGACATGACCGACTCACATCGCTGGTCAACGTCGGGTGCAGCTGGCCCGCATTGGCTGATGATTGACCTCGGTCAGACTCGAACGTTCGACTCGATTATGCTTGCTGCGCTCGTTGGGGCGAATCAGAACCCCACGGGTTTCCTGATTCAGGGCAGCAATGATGGAACGACTTTCGACACCTTGAAAACGGTGAGTGGTTTGGCTCTGAGTAACAACGTGTTGGCGGAAATCCTGAAGCTGTGACATAGCGGCCCGGCTTCGTGCCGGGCCCTTATGCCGCTTATCGCAAATTCTATGTGTTCATAGTTTCCAACGAAAAAAGAATATGTTAGAAGCACTGTTAGCGACTAAGCTCCCCGCAGTCAGTGCAGTTGGTAGCACTTCTCTGCTAATGCACTTTGATGGTGCCGATGGTTCCAAGACATGGGTTGACGAGTGCGGTAATACCGTAACCTCGGGCGGCAACGCCGCTATCAAAACAGCACAATCCAAATTTGGCGGATCGTCGCTTTACACAGGAGGCGGCGCGGGCAGCTATTTGGCTGTGCCGGATTCGGACGCCCTCCACATGCTCGGCGACTTTACGGTCGAGTCATGGCTTTACATGCTCAACACGAGTACCGACTCCGTCCTGTTTGATAAGTCGGCGAGCGGCGTGGGTACAGCACGTAGCTGGATTCAGATTGTCAATCGACAGGTCTATCTTAAATTTGATGGAGTGGCTAGTGCTGTCGCCGTTGGTCCGAATACGGCAGTGCCTACTTCCAACCAATGGTTTCACTTTGCCGTTACAAGAAAGAGTGGTGTTGCCACGGTATGGATTAATGGTGCGGCGGTCGGCACACTGACCACCACGGCGAGCTGGGGGACACAAGGAACTCGGCTGATCGTTAGCGGCAACTATACCGGGACAGCCACGAGCTTTCCGGGATATTTTGACGATATTCGCATCACTAAAGATCTGGCGATTTATACGGGTGGCTTTACTCCGCCACCTGCTCCACTTACGGTTATGTAATACCCCCACAAGGCCCGGCATAAAGCCGGGCCTTTATGTCTGTAAATCGTATGTAAGCTTTCTTGGAGCAACACCATGCTTGAATTACTTTTAATGGGTGGGGGCGGTAGCAAACCCATCTATTACGACTCGGGTCCCGGACCGCAGCAATTGCAGTACGGCGACATCAACGCCGGATTCTTTGGTGAAGTGGATCAGTCTCTTTTACTGACCGCTTCGGCCCTAGGGGCGCAACTCTCGGAGCTTGCTAGCAACGGAATCAGTACCGCAGCCATGACCTGGCTGAAGTTTGCCTATCAGGGCAAGTATCTGTTTATTGCCAAGACGACGGTCTATTCCTCAGTTTCCTGGAACAAACTGTATTCGGCTGGACTGGTACACGGCATTGACGGCCCCGGGCCCTTTGATAACGGATTCCCGACTAACCAGATTCGATTGGTTACTTCGGGTGCTTACCGCTTCCTTGCCCGGACGATGCGGATCAACGCAACCGATCCCGCAACGATCGCCACGACCGACAATACACCAGTGCACGCGGGCGAATGGCCGGATTTGTTTTATCCCATCAGCAACAACGTGGTGACCAATTATCCGACAAAGTGGGGCCCTGGTTATGCCAGTACCGCAATTGGTCCCGGCACATGGGAGCAAACGCGCGAAACGGTTTCCAGTAACACGGCCAGCAACTACATGCACCAAACCTCACCGATCACTTCCGTGAGCTGGGGTGCGAAAAGCAGTCCCTTTGCCTGGCGACCGGTGCTGGAGTTGGTGCCGCCTAGCCAGCTCTTCAGCCTGCAGTTTAAAGGTCTGGGCGTCAGCGATGTCACGCAACCGCTCACTAATGCAGTGGTGGCGGGCGTCACAACCAGCGCGGGCGAAACTCCGCTTTATCGTCTGGGCAACATTACGGAAAGTAGCTCCGGTGCGACGCTGCCCTTGGCCGCTATTTCCGCGCCGTCCTTTACAGACGCAACCCCAATTTCGCGATTGATCAACTTCCTTGAATCTGCTTCAGGCGCCACCCTGCCCATGGGTAGCATTACTGGACCGGTCTTTGTGGATGCCATACCAATTGCTCGCGTGACCAATTTCCTCCGGACAGTATCGGACTATGCTACGGCAACCAGCACAGTTCGCGCAGTCGTTAACCCGTAAGAGACAACAAGATGAACATCACTATCAACTGGAGCAACTACAACGGTGGTACGGAAGACAACGTGACCGTCTATCGCGATACAGCGCCGATTCCGGATACGCCGCTGCCTGCTCCTTACGCCACACTGCCTGCAGGAGCCACCACCTACACGGACAACACGGTCACGCGTGGTGTGACGTATTACTACCGCACAGCGATTAATCGCGGTAGCGATCACTTCCTGACCAAGAACAAGGCTGTGTGTGCGATCCTGCCCGCCGACACCGGACCGGGCCCGCAGACGCTGTTGAGCGGTGATTGGGCGCTCGGCTTCTTCGGGATTACAAAATCCAGTGACCTGATCACTTATGCGCTGCTGGCCTCGAATCTGGCTATGAGTGCAGGATCGGTCCCGGGCTTCGGCGACCGAGACTGGATCAAGATGGCCTACAAGGGCAAGGTGCTGTTTATCGCACGTAACATCGCACGATACGCCATCCCTTACAACAGCCTCTATTCGGCCGGTCTGGTGTATGGGACGAATGATAACGGTCTGCTTGTCCCTACAGGTGCCACGGCGACCAACCAGTACCGACCACAAGCGATTGGCAGTTATGTGCTAATCCCGCGCATGCTGCAGGGGTTGCCGAACACTGCATCGACCGTACCGACCAATAACACCAATAACACCTATCTGAATGCTGATCCCGGTAGTAACGAATGGGACGACATCATGGGCGCCATCATCGGCATCAACCGATGGACGACCGATGTCAACTACGCCAGTCTCACCAATCTGCGCGACGAGTTTGGCGCTTACGTTAGTAATGCTGCCTGGGCTGTGGGCGATCTTTGTCAGCAACCTGCCAGCTTTGCGGTCGGCAGTACCCTGCTCCGTGGCGGCCGGTACGGTCAGGGCGCCTGGTATCCTGGTTGCGCTGCAGCGCTCAACACCAGTGTAGCGACGACAAGTTCACTGCTCATCGCCGGCACTACAGGGAGCACATATCACGCTTGGCGCCCTGTGCTGGAACTGGTATTCTGATTTTTCATTTTTAGAAAAGCATCATGCAGATCAAACTGAATTGGCAAAACAACAATCTGAATGCAGACGGCATTCGGTTGTATCGTGCCGCATCGGCCATCGATACCAAAGCGTTGCCCGCAGTCTACGCGACGCTTTCGGGAGACGCCACCACCTACACGGACACGAACGTAACATCGGGTGCGTCTTACTACTACCTGCTGGAAGTCTACAAGGGACCGACCAGTATCTTCAGCCTTAATATCCCTGCGACCGCCACGGCCTACAGCGGCCCTGGCCCTCAAAGTCTTCTGACTGGGGATCTTGACGCCGGCTACTACGGGATTGTGGCCTCAACTGACTTTATCAGCTGGGATGCCTTTCTGGCCTGGTCGGGGATCACGGTGGGTTCGAAGAATACCAACGCGCCACAAAGCTGGCTGAAGCTCGCGTTCAAGGGTAAGACGCTTTTCTCTCCCCTACAAGCTCTGGGCACGACGACATGGGGAACGCTGTATGACGCAGGGCTGGTGTATGGGACGAATGATAACGGCCCGCGGGACTACAATACTCGCCCAGTCGTGAACCAGCAGCGCATCATCACGGCCGCGAACTCCCAGTTCAAAGTTCGACTCCCAACCGGACTAGGGCCCAACTTTGATCTGTCCAAAGATATGGGATTAGGGTTGTCTGTTGTAACGGCAACCGATTCAGGCAATGGTTATACCTACGCTTCTCAGGACACGCCTTACGATTTGAGCGGTTCGGAATGGAATGATTTGTTTGCCAAGCTCGTGAGCTTTTCAGCGCCCTCAATCCGCGGTGACCGCCTAGCCAAGCTCGACCAGCAACTGGGGGTGGGTGGCAGCACTTGGACGGGAATGGTCGCCATGATGTGCCAGGAGATGGCAATCAGCCAGGCCACGGTGACGCGCGGTGCCTTTACGAGCCCCACGTACTTCCCTGGGTATGTGGCTAAGGGCAATACTGCCGGCGGCTACTTCTGGCGACCAATTCTGGAGCTGATTCCGGCTTCGTAAGATCCGTGCATAAAAGGAGAGAGGGCACCAGCCCTCTCTCCTATGCCTTTATTTAGGCTACAACAGGCATCGCTTGGCGTGCAAGCATACCCTGATCCGGATACAGGTCCTTGATCGACAGCAGCTGCAGCAGCGGCGTGTCGTTGGGCAACTGACCTGCGAGTCGAGCCATCTTGATCGCTTTCTTCGGAGTGACGAATTGACCTTCTGAACTGATGTATCCGCGTTCCCAGCCATGCAGACCGCGCTTGTCGCGAATCAGACGCAGCCGTATCATGGCGCTGGTCAATACACCGTGGTCGCCCTGTCCGTTCACCGCGATGATATAGCCGTCGTCTCGTCGATACGCTGACATGTTCACCGATTCCTGATCGCTGTCATAGCCGTTGAAGTACGTCGTGAAGGCGCGCTTCGGACCGTGGTAGCACACCTTCTCCTCGATTGGGAACTGCTTGGGCATCACCACTTCCTCGCCCTTCGGGGTCTTGCTCTTGAAACGGAACAGTGTAGCTAAACTGAAACCAGCACCCAAGGCCCAGTAGACCATCAAGGCGCCTGTGACGCCGGTGAAGAACAGGAACAGCGTAATGGCGATCACGGCTAACCGCGCAAGGATAGAAAGCTTGGACAACATGGTAGACCCCGGGTGAAAAGGAAGGATGGTGAGACGGCTCATAAAGTGTGTTCAGGTCGGTAATTTTATGTTTATCCCTACCTTTACAGCCATGACAACCTATCAATTTCAGGGTCAGCTTGCCAGCCCCGCCAAGATCGCAGCCGTGCAAGCCGAGGCCAAGGCACGCATGGAAGGCGCATTCCCAATCAGTCAAGAAGGCTCGATCATTCAAGCCGATAACAACGGCACGCCCAAAGCTGTCCGGATGGTGACGCTGGCGATGATCACCGAAACTTCGGACGAACTCGCAGCTGAGAAAGCCCGCACTGTATCAATGGCGGATGTGTTCAATAACTGGTATCGTTTCTCGCACCAGTCAGGCACCGACACGCAGCCAGCCGTACCTAGTGAACTCACGAGCTGGCAGTACAACAGTTCCGACGACACGATCAACTCCACCGTCAACTCAGTTTCGATTCTGGGTTTCGTGAGCAAGAAGAAATACGACACATACTCGCTCGAAGTCGAGATCTCGTCGTCGGTGGATGACGACGATGACGTGGGGCTGGTGGCGGCTTTCACACGAGACCCAGTGACGGGCTACGAGAACAAGCTCACCGCTATTCGTTCGCCGGGCGGGAACAGTCGGTCCTGGTTCATCTTCAAGAACTACATGGAGAAAACGGGCAGCAAGCAGTTGCTCTCCAGTAATCAGATTGCTTACGGTAACGGAGGCTACGGCGTTTCAGCTACGGCGGCGGGCTATGTCGCAAATACCGCGGGCCAAGGCTGGGTGAGCAAGGGCCCGACGCGTATCAAGATCGTGCGTAACGGCGACATCATCACCTTCTCGACCACAGAGTTCGGCGCGAGCTACCAGACGTACAAACCTTCTGCCGACTTCACGGTGGACCTGAGTGCTGATCCGGCGCTCGCCATCTTCCGTGGCCCGTGCGCTTACGGCTACACTGCCGAATCGCAACAGAACGCCAAGTTCAAGACGCTTTCGTTCACGGGCGATCAACGTTATATCTTCGACTTGTACAACAAACAGCTCTGGACGCAGAATGCTGACATGTCTTGGTCGGGCAGTGCGGTGATGACTGATCTGCAGATGACGCAGGTGCTCAGTCTCTGGCGTATCTTCCACAATCCGATTACGGGTAAAACGTTTCACGCAGGTCCCGACAAGGTACGGAGGTTCATGTAATGCTTTCCAACAAAACGGTACTGTCCAAGGCAAGCGCCGACGGGATTCAGTCCCGGGCCGCGACTTACCACGCGGCCAACGTTCCGGCACTCCCTGTGGGCTGCACGTACTTTCCCAAGGGCGATGCCAGCAAAACTCTGCTGGCCGGTGGACTGGTGGCACTGGGGGAGTTTATCCTCACCGATCAGCAACTGACTGACGCCAAGGCGCGTGAACAGGCGGGTGCGGGTGGTTCAATCTACGATCTGCGTGACGGTAGTCGCTGGGATTGGGTGAATTCTGCCTGGACCAAAGTCGCTGGCAATCAGTTATTGCTCGACGTGGGTCCGGGGCGTTTTGTGTATTGCAGTAACGGCATCCTGGGCTATACGCAGCCTGGCAATACGCTAGTCATTCGTCCGGGGAGTTAAGAGATGGCTTATCCCAATATCACCGGCAAGCAGCTCGCTGACGGGGCGAAGGCACAGGCTGCCGAGACCGCATTCAACACCGCGCGCGACAAGACGATTCAGTCCGGAGTGTCAGGCAAGATTGGCTTCATTGCGGTGGACGGCACCAACCAGTTGAAATTCGATTTCGCGCTGCAGACGGCTGCTTTCTGTAATACGTCGAGCGAGATTACGGCAGCACAAGCCGCCAGTACCGCCAATCCGGTGTACGACATTCCGGGCCAGGCGGTGTGGGTCTACAACGGCAGTGCGTGGGTAACTGATGCAACACGTTCCCCAGCCAAAGATTTCGGCACAGGACGCTGTATCATCAACGTCACGACGCTCAAGATCTACTACATCGAATCGGAAGGCGAGATCTACTGGTTGAATGGCGTGGCAATGACTTAATGATGTGTTTTATAACCATCACTAATCCATCATGCCACCGCTACCCAAAATCGTCATCTTCGAAGCCCACCACCCCACCGCAGCTGAAGCCGCGAGACGTCTGTTGTTTCGCGGATATCGCCTGCTGTTGGTTGCTCGGGAAGCCACACCGGAGCTGAAAGCGCTGTCGCAAGACAAGCGTGTTCAGGTGCGTCTGAAACCGCGCAAGGAAGCTCTGACCCCGCTCGCCTGGTGGGCCGATCGGATTTACTACTGATCTGGGCCAGCCTTCGGGCTGGCCTTTATGCCGATCTGAAAATTTACACCACCTCCTTATCTGATAGAGCAGCTTGCTACTGTTCTGAGACGCGTCTCTACAGTCTTCGGATTGTAGAGACAGCCAGTCGTGCCCTACGGGGGGTTTTGCTTTTCCATTTTTAGCTGTGACGTAGGAACAGCTCACTTGCCTTTAATCGTACCTTCACTTAGAGATGATCATGACACAGATGACCGATGACGAAGCAAAGAAGCAGCTCAATGGAGCCAGTGGCTGGATGCCCATGTGGGATGAAGACGAACCCGAAAAGATTTGGGAGAAGTTCCGCACGATGCCCGCTCCCTGCGTGACGCTGGACGGGAACTACACGCGGGATCAGTTGCTGGCCATGCTGCACTTCTATCCCAAGGAGTAGTATGCTCCGCGCATATGTCCGATTATACCGCCATAAACATCTTACAGAACGAAAGAAACCCCTATACCACAAGGAATAAGAAATGGGCAATATCGTTGTGATTGGCGGATCGAACACGGTTCGGACTATGCTCCGTCAGAAGCTGGGTAACCTGATCTCAGAAGCTGCCGCGTATGACCAGGATCGTTCCTGGCGCAGCTGGTGGGGCGATACCCATACACCTTACGAGCACACTGCTATGCACAAGCAGATGGGCTGGGTGAATTCGATTAACCAAGAAGTGCGCACGCAGCAAAGTCGTAAAGCGCATCAACAGCGACGTGAAGACAGGCGTCGACGGGAGCAGCCGCCCTTGAAGAAGACCCGGATAAAGGGGATTGTAATCGCACGCTAACCAGGAGACAACCAGCTGAAAGAAAACAGAAAGCATCTTTTTACCGATGTAGATATACTGGTGGAAGGGTTTTTTGCAAAAAGAATTTTTGGCTCTGGTTAGGATTGGAGTTCTCGCGGTTGGACGGAGATAAGAAGCCAGAACGAAAGAATCCCCTTTCTATCTAACTCTCAAGAAAGGCGAAATCCGAGATGATCTCAGAAGCGCATAGCGACGTTTCAATGTTGGACAAGTTGAAATTTCTGTCGTATCAGACGCTGTATCGGAACGTGTTGAATCGGCTGTGCAGGAAAGTGGAAGTGTTGGGCTTCGATTTGCTGGAGCATCGACACACTGCCGCCGCGGAGTATGTGGATCGCTATCGGTGGGAACCGACACTGTTTCAATGTAAGGAGACTATCCAAACGAGCGCAGGAGACATCCTACTCGAACAGAACTACTTCGTAGCAGCAGGGCGGGACAAGGTAGTAGCGTTGCGTGACCCCAACTTTGCGTACGGGCCTCAGTTGACCTTCCTCTCCGTACTGGAAGGCCAGGCGTTTGTACCGTATGGGGGAGATCCGGCGGAATACTGGCAGACGTACATTGAGCCTGTAGCGTTTGAATCCGGCGGGAATGTTCTGCCTGGACAAAGCAATACACGTATTGAGAGTGACGACGTATTGTGGCATGTGAAGAACAATAACTTGGCGATGATCCACGGCATGCGCCTGCAGTAACGCGAGTGCTGGATTTGAAGACGAGCGCGAGTATCGGGGGGAAAATGGGGCGAGTGGCCTCATTTTCCTTTTATGCCGTCGTGATTACTATGAGCCTGACCCACCTGGGGTCATTTGTAATCACATTCCATTTTAGAGAATCTAGATGGCTTACGATAACATCCAAAACAAGAAGTTATCATCGCAGAAATATGTCGATGATTCGATTGCTGCGAAAGTGCAGTCGCTCCCGCCTGGCCCGACGGGTCCAGCTGGACCTTCTACCTATGACCTGCACAACTTCATCAACGGCAAGCCTACCGTGCAGGAAATCCTGATGCGTGCGGTGATGGTGCGCGCGGTCAAAATCCCGGCTGGCTGCGTGGGTAGCTTCGCTTTCTGCAGCATTGCAGCCACGCTCTCGTTCGATATCGCCATCCTCAAGAACGGCGTGCAGGTCGGCACGCTGAATTTTGCCGTGAATGCGACTAGTGGTGTATTTACACTGGCGACGGATCTTGTGCTGAATCCTGGCGACCAGTTTGCAATGCGCTGTGTGCCGGGTTCGCAAGACGCTTCCCTCTCAGATCTCACGATCGCAATCTTAGCGAACACCGTTTAAGAGTTTAACAATGGGTCTCCTCAAAAACTTTACAAGAAAGCGCACCGTACCGGGCACATTGGGTCCAGTACAGCGCTCCGTCGGGTATCTGCAAGGCGGATACAAGGACACCACTGTCCACTCCAAGGTCCAGTTGTTCAACACGATCACTCAGGTGGGGCAGATCGTGTACGACACGGGTTACCAGCGGAACTACCGACCTGGCATTTCGGGTGGACTCGCGGGGTATTTCTCGATCAGTGACACGATCGCGTACAACAAGTTCAACTATATCACGGCGAGCGCCACGGCATCGTTTAGCACGGCACGCCACCCGAGCGTGTCGGCTTCTGACCAGGGTGTGTACACGCAGGCTTGGATTCTGGCTACGGTGAATCCCGGCGCCGGCCAGACCAACATCGACGGTGACTGGTACAAGCTCGATCTGACGACCGATACGCCGAGCAGCCAGGGTATTATTTCGTCGTTACCTTATGCCACCACCCGTCAGGCTATCGGTACGGGCGGCGCAGCGTTCTTCATTACGCCCGCCAACCAGCAGATCCACGGCTTCAACTACTCGACCAAGGCCTTCGTGACCAATGGTGGCGGTCCGCTGGAAACCAATGGCGACATCCAGATTCCGTGCGGGATGAGCGTGAATAACAGCAAGGGCTATTTCGTCGGGATGCTGGGACGAAATATCCGCGTGACGTTCACCGGTTCGACGCTGCAGGCGATGGTGGCCGCTCCGGCCTACACGTACAACTTCGGCGAGAGCCACGCGCTGGCCAACAGCCAGTACGGCTTCATGATGGCGGGGTACAACGACACCACGGGGCGCTACGGTAACACGCAACACGGCTTGTGCCAGCGTATCGATCTCACGTCCGAAGCAATTGCCACTCTCCCGGATCTGGCTCTTCCCCAGTCGTCCGGCCAAATGATGCAAGGGTTTTAAATGTCGTTCTTTATCATCAAGTGTGACTCTGGCACGTTCGATCACGACATACAGCCGGAGGGTTTCAAACCGGTCGGCGGTGGGGCGCTGGAGAACCGACTGTTCATCGTCGAGTGCCCGACGCGTCCGAACTCCGAGTTCATCGTGGACTATCCGGATGACGTGTATGCCAAGCACGTCTACTATCAGCACCCGAATGGCCGGAAGCTCTGGTACGACCCGTTCGGCGGGGAAGTACAGTTCGGCGCAGAGGTGGATAATAAAAACCGCCGGGCGATAATCTATAGCGAGGAGCAGCTCCAGATTCAACTGGAGTATATGCAGTGGCTCGCGTTGAACGTGTGGATTCCCGACAAGAAGCGGATGTACAACATCGCTGACGACGTCGTGCAGTCGTATATCGACAAGGTGAACGCACTGACCAACGCGGAAGATGCGCGCAACTACATTCGCAAGAACCTGTACTACAACCTCTAACCCGAAAAGCCAAGATGGACATCAGCCTTTACCTCAGCCTCGAACCCCACATGTCGAGTGGCATGTCGACGTTCCAGATGGACAACTTCGTGATCAATGAATCGATCACGCCGTACCGCAAGCTGCGGCAGATCATCGTCGAAATGCGTGCGCGACTCGAAAACATCACCTCGATGGGTTTCGATATCGAAGAACTCCAGATCAAGAAGCAACAGGTCGAAAAGAAGATCGAACTCTGGATCGACGCCGAACTCGACAAGAAGTTGCTGGACGTGCAAGTCCGACGCTACCAGTTCGAGCTGAATCGCAAGCAGTCCATCTTGGACCAGCAGCATGCTGAAGTCCAGTTCTTCCAGGATCAGCTGAACGCGCTCGCCGCGGAACACCCTGGCGGGCAAGAGCAGCTGGTCAAGGACATGCAGGACCCGAACTTCCATGTCACGAACGAAGCGCACTTCTGGACGCACAAGCTGGCCCGTGGCGTGACCTCGGATCTCGTCAATTACGGCACGATCAGCAAGGGCGTGATGGAAGCAGTGATGAACCTGCCGGTGGATCAGCAGAAGCAAGTCCTGAGCCTCGGCACAGCCGCTTCGGAAAGCGCTCGGGAAATGCTGCGCATCGGGCATGACATGGCACTGATCGAACAGGACCGGTAATGCTGAAAGACATCCAGTTCTCTATTCCCCTGTGGCCTGGCCTCAGCCCGCAGGAGATTGAACGGGACGTCTATCCGTTTCTGGAGGAGTGCAAGGACGTCATCTCGGACTTGTACTTCACCTGCCGGATGCCGCCGTTCGTCAACGACGCCATGGGTGGCGTGATTGTCCCGGAAGAAGTCTCCACAGTCACGCAGAATGCACTGGTGATTGCGGATCGGTTTGGTCTGCACGCCTCACCCACCTTCAACAACATCACCGTCTCGCCCAGCTATGCGAACTATCAAACGTTCGTGAAGCACTTCCGTCGGATGTACGACGAAGGGGTGCGGATTGTTACCATTCCGAATACGGCGTGGTTGCGGTTTGGGTTGAAGCAGGAATTTCCGGAACTGTTTGTGAAGAACACGATTCTCAACCGTGTGCAGACAGCGTCGGAAGTCGCGGTACTTTTCCAGGACGGGTTTGATTATATCAACCTCGACCGGACTCTGATGCGAGACGAACGTACGCTGAAAGAAGTCCATGCCGCAAAGCTAGCGATGGAAAAGAAGCTGGGCAGGAAGCTCTATATCTCGCTGTTGTATAACGAGATGTGCGAAGGGAACTGTCCGGTGCATCAAGACCACTACACCTACAACCTGCAACGGGTGGGTGGTGAGAAGGCGTACTTCGCGTCGGAGATGAGCCAGGTCTCGCCCTGCAAGATCAAGGACGAGCAATCCATCCTCTGGGCGCTCAAGGCCGCGAGTATTCCTTCCTACTACAGCACGCTCGATACCCTCTCGCAGTACGTCGATGTTTTCAAGATGCATGGACGAGAGAGCAAGCACACGTTTTACCAGACGCTGAATATCGTCCGGCAATTCGTGCGGCGGGAACGGATCGATGATCCCTACCGTCAGGCGCTGTCGGTGTTGTCTCCGTCGGATCGCAAGATCTGGTTAAAAACCATACGAACCTGCCGGTTCAATTGCTGGAAATGCACCGTGTGTGAAGACACGGTAGAAAAGATCAAGGAACAAAACCATCATGTTTAAACTTCTCTTTGCAGGCCAGGGGGCTTTGCTGGTTCTGCTGAGTGCCTTCGTCATCGGGGGTGTGTTCAAGACGCGCGGTCTGTTCGTGCCGGCCTTCACCATGTTCATGGACAAGGTGAAATCGAAACGGCTCGGCCTGCTCGGCATCTCCCTGATCTCCGGCGTGTTGCCGGTGGAAGGTCGTGTGAGTGTGTCCGCACCGATCCTCGATTCGCTGGTCGTGCACAAGGACGACGAGCAGTGCTGCCACTCGCGTGGGAAGATGGGTGTGCTCGACTTCCTGGCGACGCACCACTACTACCTGTGGTCACCGCTGGAAAAGTCGATCATCATCCTGATGGCGGGCCTGAGTCTGACGTATTCGCAACTGCTCGCGTACACCATCTGGCCGCTGGCTGCGTACCTCGGCTACCTCGCATTCGTGGTGTTCCGCTACGTCAAGGAAAGCGATATCGAACTGACGGTGAACCGCAAACCGTACTCGCCGTTCGAGGTGCTGTGGGTCGTGCCGTTCTTCCTCGGTCTGTTCGTCAGCGTGTGGGTGGAGCCGATGTGCGTGTTCCCGGTCGTGGCACTGTACTACGTGCTCGCCAAACGCGTACCCGTCAAGGAAGCGCTCTCGTTCGTGAAGTGGGACACGGTGGCGCTGGTGGCCTGCGTGATCATTCTGGCGAATGTGATCAAGGCGAACAGCGAGACGATCACCGAGTTCTTCAAGATCGTTCACACGGGTACGCCGACCCTGAGCATTACGTTCCTCGCGATCCTCGGTGGCTTTGCGGCTTCGCTCTGTCTGGGTTCGAGTGGCAAGTACGCCGGTATCTGTGTGGCCATGACGCTGCTCTTCGGTATCGAGTATTTCCCGATCATCCTGATGGCGGAATACGCGGGCTATCTGCTCTCGCCGGTGCACAAGTGCGGGGCGATCAGCGCAAGCTACTTCAAGACGCGGCCTGCTGACTTCTATCGCTACGTTGGTGGACTGTCGGCCCTGATGCTGGTCGTTGGTCTGATCCAGGCGCTGTAATACCATTGCTTCGACAGCATAAGAGCCAGGGCCGAAGCCCTGGCTCTTATGTCCGCTAATTGCACGTTCTTTGATACTTACATATCTTGCGTGTTCGTGGAAGGATAGGCTCGACCATTGCCCCAGATGATTCGGATACCAGCACCCCCACCGGTGCCTGCGCCAGCGGCAGCATAACTCGTACCACCACCACCGGCGCCATAGAGACCGCCGGCGCCACCGGTGCCGGTGGTTGGTCCGTTCCCCGCAGTTCCCGAAGCCCCCGCTGATCCGTCACTACCGCCATTACCGCCTATCGCACCGCCAGTTGTTGTTGTTACATTGGTGCCGGCAGGTCCGTTGCTACCAGCCCCATTTAACCCTACGCCACCACCACCAGCGCCACCACCATAGTAGGAACCATTAGGGTGATATGCAGCACCACCGCCACCACCACCACCACCAGCGCCACCCGTCGGATTAATACCGTTGGTACTCCCAGACGCACGTCCGCCAGTGCCGCCGTTGCCAGAGTAACCACCCGCACCGCCGCCGCCAGAACCGAAACCCGAGCCGGTGCCAGTAAAAGTCCCCCCTGGTCCTCCGCTACCACCGCGGATATTACTGCCAATAGTGGAGCTACCTACACCAAGTCTCCCGGCCGACAGTAGAGTAGTGGAGCCTCGCATGAGGCGTGTGTTGTTAGCGGCGAGATTCGTGTCCCCTGGTGCGGTTAAATATAGCGTTAACGTTTCACCTGGCGTAACTGGGATAGAAATCGCGTACCGCAGATCCCCGCCCGCACCACCAGCGGCATTCGTAGCCGCCACCCCATTCTCACCGGAACATACCGCAACGCACGATATAGATGAGACATCGGCTGGGACGACAAAAGACTTCACCCCGGTGCCGGTAAATAGGGCTTGACCTATGACGCCACTGACTCCGGACCCGGGTTTGCTCGCCACCATAGCAGCTAATAAGGCTTCAATCATCTAAGTTCTCAGTAATTATTGTTAGACCCATAGTATTTTTACCGGCTTATGGCATCGCATGTACAAGTAAAGTCCAGAATTCTTTGGCGACATATTACTTACTTAGTGTTGAGCGTTCGACCGTTCGACTTTTTAACCTAGTGAGGGCCTTATGAGTTCCAATGCTTTGCTGATCCATCGTCTGTCCGAAAAACTCAATCACAAGCCGAATGCTGAAGACCCGTTCTTCTCTCGCGGTCGGCTGGCGACTGAGCTGTGTAAGCAGGCGCTGTCGTTGTCGTACTTCCGGCAGCTGAACTACGAAGATGCGGTGCGTCAGATTCACAACGACTTCAGCCTCAAAGGCACGCCGTACGAAAGCAAGCGTGCCACCGCGATCAATCCGGATGTTGCTCGGCGTCTCGTCAAGCATTTCGAAGACACCTGCCAGGGTCGTCGTCGCATCGAGATCAACAACCTCTGGATGATCGAAGAGACGAAGGGCATCTTCCTGCGTCCAGTGCACAAGACGGTCGAGTTCGAACACGTGAACCTTCTAACGGGTCGCGTGCAGTACCAGCACGAACTGGAAGATGTCACCCAGTCGTTCCAATACTTCCTGACTCAGGAAGACTACCAGGCATTTAACCAGGTGGCGCACGAGATCCTCGATCGCCAGAACCGCTAACCCATTCTCATCCATCATGATCCTTAACGATAAAGAAATCATCGAACTCTGCGAAAGCAGTGAGATGATCAGCCCCTTCACGCCGGAGTCGGTACGGATGGTCGAATCGCGTCGACCTGGCGAAGTGCTGGGACAGCGCCGCATCCTCTCGAAGGGTGTGTCGTCCTACGGTTACGACGTGAGCCTGGCCGAGTTCACTCGCGACGGGACAGCGTCGATCAAGATCTTCACGAATCAGAACGCCAGTATCATCGATCCGAAGAAGCTGTCTGAAGGTTCGTTGATCGACGGCACCATTCGTGAAGACGAAGACGGTGCGCGTTACGTGATCCTGCCGCCGAACAGCTACCTGCTCGGCGTGACGGACGAGTATTTCAAGATCCCGCGCGACGTGATGATCATCTGCGTGGGAAAGTCGACGTACGCACGTGCAGGCTGCCTGTGCAACACGACACCGATCGAGCCGGGCTTCGAAGGCAACGTGGTGATCGAACTGGCGAACGCCACGTCGCTGCCGATGAAGATCTACCTGCACGAAGGCATTGCGCAGTTTATCTTCTTCCGTGGCCAGCCGTGCGACACCAGCTACGCGGATCGCAAGGGCAAGTATCAGGGCCAGGTCGGCGTCACTCTTCCGCGCGTTTGAAGGAAAGTCATGAAAGCAATCAAGATTCTCGCGATCGTCGCGCTGGCGCTCCTCGCTTCCTGTACGCCGAAAGAAGACACGACCATGTCTATTCAGCTACCTGCCCAGACTACCGGGCGGGTTCAGATCACGCGCATCGGGGTGGTTCGTGACGAACTTGCCTACAATTCCAAGCGCGGGGTCTACGTGATCGTGGATTCCGAAACGAAGAAGGAATACATCGGTGTGAGTGGCATCGGTATCACTGAGGTCGGCAGCCACAGCAGCGGTAAAAACGCAGTCACCGACGAACAGTAAAGGAACGAACATGTCTGCCAAGATCAGTATCGAAACGGATGATCCGGCACTGGCTGCTGCGCTGGGCATGCTGGTTGCCAAAGCGATCAAGGGAGCGGGTTTCACCAACACCATGGCGAAGCACGTCTACATCGAAGCCGCTGTGAAAGTCGAGCACCAGTTCGGTCGGGTGAGTGATCTGCTCACCCATACGGAGCCGGAAAATATCGAACCGAATGGCGTTCGTCAACCACCGGTGTTTGGTCCGATGCACTGGATGGTGCCGCCTCCTGAAGACGACTTTGTTCAGAGCATTGCTGGGCGTAATCCTGGCCTGCTGGCTAAGCCAGTCGTGCTGTCGTCCTATTCGGATACTTGCGCGCAATACGAAGTGCAGGAAGCCGCATTTCTCGGCAAGTAAGGCTTTCCATAAAGGGCGGGCTTCGGCCTGCTCTTTATGCTGTCCATCTTATGCAGTAAGACCAACTGCGTAGGAGAATAAAAAATGGACGCAGCCTATCGGCAGTGCGCGCGGCTGATTGACGAATTTGACGTATTCGTCTCCCAGTCGACCGTTGTATCAAAAGACAGCAACCGACTCGTCCTGTCGCGGAATCGCAACAAGGATGGGCAGTCTGTCGCCTTTAATCAAAAGAAGGGCCAGTTGCTGGAGGCGATGAAGAACACCTTCATCGAGCCGGGAACTAAATCGGTCAAACTGAGCCAGTTGCTCACGTTTTGCCACCAGACTGGTCTGGAGCTGGTCACGCATCATAGCACGCCGCACATTCGAGCGTGCGCATTGATTCGTGCCCCGGGGTTCGACATCGTGATTGAAAACACGAGTCAAGAACAATAACTACTTTTACGGAAGCGACAATACAATCAAAAGAGGGAGTCGCTGGATTCCCTCTTTATGCTGCTTTTTACCCAGTACCATATCCTTCGTAGTACCTCTCTCAAACTTACCCGAGTACACCATGACCGATCCCAAGATTCCTGAAGACGTCCAAGCTGATATCTCCGCTGGCGTCGCAGCAGTACAGCAAGAGATCGAATTGGCCGATGCCGTCGATCCGCATTACAACAGCGTCATCGCGACCCTCGAAGAAGTGCAGAAGCAAATCGACGAGGAACGCGCACAAGCTGACGGCTATATCTTCGACCGTGCGGAATTCGAAGCCGCACTGCCGCGTATCATCGCCGACCAGCAGTCCGCTCTGCGCAAGGACAAGCTGACGGCCGCCGAGTGGGCCGAGCGCTTCAACCGCTGGTTCGTGTTCTGTGACGCCATCGTCAACCTGGGCGTGACCTGCCTGAAGAACCAGAAGGCGCTGGAGTCGGAAGACTGGGAAACTGTGTTCTCCTCGCTCAAGCTCAACAAGCAGTTCGAGGAAACCTTCCTCAAGAAGCACAAGCTCCGCGTGTCGATGGACTTCAAGTCCGGCACGATCAAGGAGAAGTACAAGTGGTTGGCGATGCCGGTGCTGCTCGTGAAAGACGACGAAGGTGTCGAGCACAAGATCGCCATCACTCCGTCACCCAATGCGCGTGTCTGGTGGCTGGAGATCCTGATTGGCTTCCATGCCCAGTACCAGTGGAAGTCGGAACAGGAAATGGAACAGCAGGACTTCGAGGAATCGCCGTACCCGGTCTACGGCGAAAACGCTACGATCCACTGACATGGAAGAGGAAGATCCGAACTCTCCCTGGTACGAACCTTCGTGTGACTTCGATGACCTGTTGCTGGCCTGTGTGATTATCGAAGTCATTCTCATCGGTTTGCTTAAAGCCTGGACCTAATTAAGGAGCAAGAAATGGGTGTCTTGAAAGATGCTATCCAAGGCGCAGTCGATGCAGCTATTGGCAAGATGACAGCCACCGCACTGCGTTTGATCGACGCAGGCATGCCGCCGAAAGAAGCGCTTAAGCAAGCGGCTGACGAAGCAAAAGAGAGCATCGACGATCCGACGAAGAAGAATAGACCGAGTTAAAAAATACATGCTCGCTCTATTTGATGCGAAGACTCACACTGCATTCGCACCCAGGCCTTACCAGATCATCGAAGCAGCTACTTTGGTTTTCTGGCAGAGGGGAAGCACCCGAAAGGGTAGCCCTGGTGACCATACGGTTGCAGCGAAGGCTGCGCGCGCTAACCTCACGGAGGCGCGCCCACTGACCATCCTTTCGTGTTGGAGAAGGCTGATACCCGACTCCTAAAGTGTAGGAAGCGATGACCATCAATCAGAACTTCAAGTTATTGACTCGTTAGCAGCGAGACTATAGCCCCTAGGGCAGGATCATTACGTTGCTGGCGCTTCTCGCGCATCAGTGGCGGTGAACTGTCGCCCCTGGGAGTGTAGTCTTAAAGAGTTGTGGGGGTGTCGCCAAGCTGGTCCAAGGCCCCGGATTTTGATTCCGGTATTCGTAGGTTCGAATCCTACCGCCCCTTCCAGAGTTTTGTAGTTTGCGGTGTTAGCGCAGTTGGTTAGCGCACCGGCCTGTCACGCCGGGGGTCACGGGTTCGAGTCCCGTACGCCGCGCCAGTTTCCTGTAGTAGATCCGAAATAGCTCAGTCGGTAGAGCGGCGCCCTGTTAAGGCGTAGGTCCCTGGTTCGAGCCCAGGTTTCGGAGCCAAGTTTCAGAAGTATCCGGAGAGGTGCCCGAGCGGCTAAAGGGGGCAGACTGTAAATCTGTTGGCCTCAGTGCCTACGTTGGTTCGAATCCAACCTTCTCCACCATTTTCAGTCCTGAGGTAGCTCAGCAAGGTAGAGCGCCGTCATCACCAGAGCCCTCTCGTCGCAAGGCGGGTGGGCTCACCAACCAGACGGAGGTCGGAGGTTCGATTCCTCCCCGAGGGACCAAGCATTGTTGTAGTAAAAGAGTCGGGCGCTGGCGGGAATGAGAGACCTGCCGGCGCTGACCATCGCGGGAGTTCCCGCGACGTCGATCGGGCGCGTGCCGCCATGTGTGAACTGCTTCCTGCGCGGGAGCGTTCCGAAGTGCGGCCTTTGCTCGCGCCCGATCGTAATAGCGCCTGTTGGCAAATCCGCAGGTGCGGTGTGGGAGTAGGGCGGCGGTGGACGGGGACGGGTTAGCCTCGGGTCATCGCCGCCCCCCTGCGCTTCCTTTATGTCGCCATTTTATTTTTTGTCTCAGGAGAAGAAGAATGAAGCTGCTGAAGAAGTTGGGGATTTTGCTGTTGCTGATCGTGCTGGCTGTACTGCAGAAGCTGCGTCTCGTGAAGCCGTTCAATCGTGAACCGGCGATCTGGGAGTTCTCAACGCTCGTACGGTGTTCACGTGAGATCACCGCCACGATCAATGGCAAGACCGTGCCGTGTCGTCCGCAATGTACGATCGGCACCGGTGCGCGACTGAAGGCAGCCTGGGAAGTCTTCACAGGTCGTGCTGATGCCCTGCGGTGGCCGGAGGGACAATGAAGAAGTCGACGTTTGATCGAATGGTCGAAGAACCTGAGTTCTACGTCCGAGTGCAGAAGAACAAGATCAAGTTGATCCTGGTCTTGGGTGTGATCTCGTTGGCTATTCACTGGCTGATGTAAGTAGGGTGGCTTCGGCCACCTGTTTATGCCGAACAATTTTGAAACACACATTACGATAAGGAGCTGTACCCTTATCTCCTTCCACGGCGCTTATACGCCATAGTCACAAAAGTATCATGGCAGAAACTGACTTTGTCGGTAAGCGTTTTGGACGACTTACCGTTACCCGCAAAAGCGATCAACGAAACAAGTACAGACACATTCTCTGGGAATGCCTGTGCGATCCAGAGAACGAAGGTTGTGGAAACATCATCTATGTTCCCGGCCACAGTCTGACGAGCGGCGGTACTCGCAGCTGCGGTTGTTTGCGCAGACAAACGAGTGGCGGTAGTGATCACGGTATGAGTAGTTCAGAAGAGTATTACATCTGGGCTCTCATTAAGCAGCGCTGCTACAACGAGAAGAATCCTGGCTACCATCGTTATGGTGGTCGTGGGATTACCATGAGTGATGAATGGCGTGCTGACTTTGCCGTCTTTTATCGCGATATGGGTAAGCGTCCGTCACCCAATCACTCTATCGAACGCGACAACAACAACGAGGGTTATTCGAAAGAGAACTGTCGTTGGGCCACGAGGAAGGAACAAGCGAACAATCGTCGAACGACTACTTATTATTCTTTCGACGGCGAGCGCAAGTCCTTGATGGCATGGAGTGAAGAACTCGGTATTCCGTACAACACTCTTTGGAATCGACTCCAACGAGGCATGTCGCTTGAAGATGCAATTTGGGCATCCAACAAATAAAAACGGAGAGACGCGACTGCGTCTCTCCGTACATATAGCTTCTTTTTCTTTTTTTATCCTCATTATTATGTCCCCTAAGCCCGCATCGAACTTTACTGTTCGAGTAGCTCGTGGACTATCTTTCTGGACCGACACATTTTTCGTCCGTCGTGAGTGACAGGCGACCAGCAAATCCTCCTACAACGGCAGCCCGCCGCTGATTCCCTCCACCAGAGACTTGGATCAGCAGCCGGTATTAAGACCGATACACCTCGAACGAATTGAAGGTAGCGTAGCGGTTTGTGGTCGACAATTAAAGTCAAGCGTAGATGAGCCGGCGCAGCCATGCAAAGGTCTTGTGCTGGTTTAGAAGGATAGCCTGGGTAGCAGCAGCGTAGGGAAAAGTGCAAGTCCGCCAGTGCCGGAAGCATGTCTCTACCTCATGCAGCACCAGCCTGTCCGAGAAGGATATGGGTATTGCGAAACCTCGAAGGATTGTCCGACTGAGGCGAGGTCAACACCGCTATGACAATATGCGGTAAAAAGCAAAGCTACGTTAGAACGAACGTAGTTCCTTCATTGAGTTGGGAGCTGACCCAATGCACTGTACGTGCGGAGAACAATAAAGGTAGTGAGTGGGCTGTGCCACTCTTCGGGCAGGTTTGATGGTGACCTGTACCGGGCGGTGGGGAGGGGTAAGATAGGTAGATGGGCCCGTATCCCCTCCCCGCGCTCACTAAAACTGGTGGGATCGTTCTTGCTGTGGTTTGTTGCGGGTTGATTCTCGTGGCCGTTTGGTGGAGCGGCTGCGGGAAACAATACACCTACGGGAGAGGGCGAGGGTCCTCTCCCGCTTTTTTATGCCGCTTTTTACAGGCCAAGGAAATCTCATGTATAAGGAGAATAAAACATGAGCAAGCTCTGGCGCTGGCAATTAGGCCGGCAAGGAACCGGGTATCGTATCTTTACGATGCTCAACAGCAAACTGCTGAATCTGGACTGCCACCTGATCCAGTATCGTACGGGTTCCTCGATTCCCGCCCACACGGACCCGGTGACGAAGGGTTATGGTCACTTCCGTCTGAATATCGAGATCTGGTCACCCAAGGCAGGCGGTGAACTGGTTTGTGCGGAGTCGTTATTCCGCTGGTGGCGCATCAATTACTTCCGACCGGATTTGGCGATCCATGCTGTGACCAAAGTCGAGGAAGGGGTGCGTTACGTGTTCAGTATTGGCTGGAAACGCAAACTCGGCTGATAAGGTGGAGGGCACGGCTCTCCGCTTTATGACTTGAAAAATTGGTTTGAAGATTTCGACAACCGCATATTACCGACGAGTAATAAACCAAGGAAGAGACCCATCAATGAGCGCTTATGAAGGAATCGCCACCCGGCTGAAAGTTCGCAAGACCGCTTCTCCCGCAACCATCGCTATGCTCGATGGACTGTACGGCGTCGGTGAACCTCCCGCTACTCCGATCTCGCTGATCGGTTCGCGTAACAGTTCGACGCTCAAGACGATGCTTACGTCGACGGCTCCTCCGTTTGAAACGTGGGGCTGGCGCAGCAAGGAGAACAAAGGCAATCACTGGGTTTATGAAAGTCGCGCTGGTTGTCACTTTGTCAGCCTCGACCTCTTCGCTATGCTCCTGCGTTCGATCCAGCCTTGGCTGATCGTACAGGACGGCGATATTCTGGCCCGCAAGCTCTACACCACGAGCGTACGGGAAATCGTGCTGTGCTACTGGAATAAGAAGTTCCAGGAGTCCATCGGCTTCGAGTACAACAGTACGTTCAAGGGTTTCTCGGAAGTGCTCGATGACGAGCGCCATCCGACGCGGTTTAAGTACCCACCAGACCAGCAGGCCAAGATCATGGTGGGTGCCATTAGCCGCACCGCTCGCAAGGCAGCCTGTGACGCATTTGTGCCCCCGTGGAGTACCAGGCAGCTCGATCATATCGACGTAGCTGCATAAAGGAGAAACAATGAGAAGCTTTCTTACGTCAGTGCTGAACAGCGTCGGCCTCGAAGGTCTGACCGACAAGAAACCGCTTGCAGTGGTGATCAAGGGGAATCCGAAATATCTGGACGACCCGAAAGTCAAACCGCTCGCTGAAGCGTTCTACGCCGAGGTCAAACAGATCCTGGAGAAGAGCGGGTATCAAGTCGAGTTCGATGCGGGTGAGCCCTATACGCTGCCGAACAAGAAAGCGGCTCTCTGGGTCGGTCACTCTCGCGGGATTGACCGGCTGCGCTTTGCAGGCGCCAAGATCAAGTCCATGGCGCTCGAAACCATGGACAAGGGTAAGTCGTATGCCAACACCGACGATCAGGGTTACGATCCGGATCACTATCGGCTGTCGGCAAACGACCGCACCCTCCTTTCATTTATCTGAGGCAAGTAATGGGTAACTATACCGCAATCGCAACACGGATCAAAGTCAAGAAAACCGCACCGAAAGAGGTGACGGGTTTTCTCGATTCGCTGTTCCAGGTTCCTTTCGCTGAACGCGTCACGAAACCGCAAATCCCGGTCGTCCAGGATTTCCCCTTCCACGTGGTCGAGGATCTGGAAGGCCAGCTGCAAGGCACGTCGTCGTATTTCGAAACGTACGAATGGCGTGTGAAGGAAGAGAAGGACGACTACTGGCTGTACGAAAGCCGGTCGAGTGCGAAGAATTCCAACGAGGGGCTCTTCCTGATCCTGCTCTCGAACATCCACGAGCATCTCGTTGTGGAAGTCGGCGATATCCTGTTCCGCAAGGTATCGGAAGAATCGAACACCGAACGGGTTGTCTATTACGACGGCACCGAAGGCTTCAATGGCTACGTGTCGCGTGACGGCTTTACGTACCGGAGCTACTACGGTACGGGGACGGACTCTCGCCATCCGAAGATGATGAAGTATCCTCAGCTGGTTATCGAGCTGAAGGCACAGGGCATCTTCAATCCGCTCACGCGTCGTCGCCTGAATCCGGATTACGAGCTGCCCTGGAATGTGCAGGAAGTAGCAGCGATGTTGAATGAAGAGAAAGCAGACCGCGATGCGGAGTTGCGTAATAACTGGATGTAGACCTTTTAGTGAGCCGCCATGAACAAGATCAAGACCTTTGATGGTAAGCGTTTCGAAGATGTAATGGACTTCATGTACGCACTGCAGTCCGCCGGATTCGAGCACGAGTTCGATAACGGGCTGGTCATGCGTTCGTTGTGGGAAGCGGTGGACCGCCTCTGGAAGCGTGTTGAGCGCAAAGAGGGCATGTATCTGCTGGTCAGCCAGGACCCGAATATCACCACGGATGTCGTGATGGTTGTCCGGCTGTATTCGAAGAGCCCCAAAACGGTCTGGGAAGACGTGCGAATCGTCCAGCGCGGCGATAGCGTCTCGGTCTACGACAACATCATCTTTGCGAAGGCTCCGCCGCGCAAGCACGATCTCTCGATGCTTGGCAAGTGCGTGGAATGGGGCACGGCGCATGAAGTGCTGATGGCCAATCCGCGCTTCTCGCACTATGCAATCGAAGCGTTCAAGGCAATGCGCGGTACGGCTAAGCCGAAAGACGCGACGACGCCGCATCACGTCAAGTTCACGCCGTCACCGGTTGGTATGCACGTTGCTTTCATGGTAGCGGGCAAGGCTGTGTTGAGCATGACGCTGGAATACAGTATCGAAGCCATGGCGGCTTAAACGTGGGGCGGGGAAACCCGCCTCATATGCCGCTTTTTACTAGTTACGACCATTTAATGTATTACCGTTTCTAACCCTGGAGTCTCTCATGAGCATCACTATTGTTGATCTGTCGAAGCACACCGACGAAGGTACGCAGCGTCAAATCGAGGATTTCCTCAAAGACGTTGACAACGATTACGAAAATGCCATGCCGCATTTTCTGTTCACGATGATCACCACGCTGGCTCTGCTGCACGATACGGGTGAACTGTATGCACCCGCAGCGAGCGAAGCCAGCGTGATCCCGAAACACTGGGAAGAAAACCCGCGCTGGTGTCTCGGCCGTTTCGGCTTGCGCCCGATCACCAGCACCTGGGCTCGCCAGCAATTCCCGGAAGCTGCGCGCGAACTCGTCCTCACGCTGCTCGACACCCAGCGCGATGCCGTACACGTTTTCTTGGTGTTCCTGTAAGCCATCTGCCCGGGAGCTTCGGCTTCTGGGCTCCTATGCCGTAAATCCACAAACCACCTTCACCACAAGGAGTTTCACCATGACCACGCAAATCACCCTGGCTGACCTGATCAATCAAGAGCAGGAAACGACCCGCACGGGCCGCCGCTATTACCCCACCCAAATGTCCGAAGAGGAAGCCCGGATGACGCCGGAGGAACGCGAGGCACACCACCAGCGCACCAGCATGCGTTATCAACTTCAAGGGTTGTTCCAGTCGTTCTTCGGCGACGTACTGAAGCGCGATCAGAACCCGTCCTACCTGCTCGCCATTCCGAACACACTGGCACACAACTTCGAAATCGGCACCAACGCCGTCATGCGCATGATCTTCAGCAATGAAGTCACGCCGGAACGGATCGCACACGTCGAAGAGTTCACGCGGCAGATCTGGAAAGGCTCCTCTGTTCGGGCGCCCGGCGCCAGGGATCTGTTCCACTATTTCCGTCGCGTGAACGGGCAGGCTTCGGCCTTCTCCGATTGCAAGCTGGCTGAATGCTACTGGCTGATGGAACTCGCCATGTGGACCGGCAGCATGACGCAGTATTTCTCCACGCAGATCACCGAAGTTCTGGCTGTTGAGAAGAGCGTCGAAGAGCTGGATTTCACCCGCACGCTCGACAGCAAGGACCCGAAGGATGCACGGATGCTGGAAGCCATGCGCGACCAGTACAACACGCTGGAGCAGCTTCTGCACCGCATGTAACCTATCTTGTACTGAACAAGGATAGCCATGACCCACTACATCGCCAAGCGTTGGCATACCTCTTCCCGATTGTGCCCAATAATCGGAGAGAAGCATGTCACGTACCTACCGTATCAATCCCAGCCGTACCCTCGAATATTGCATCGATAACTCGCGTGAAGTTGAAGGCGGGTATCTCTGGGATCTCTGGTGGATTCCGGTCGCCTCAGGCGGTTGGACTGCTGCCAAGGAAATGCTGTCCAAAGTCGAATACGCCAAACTTCGCAAGAAGCGCGGTGATTGCCTGACCAAGGATTACCTTCATGCGAGTGTTCCCTGGAGTTATCGCAATATCCGGGAACGGACGTATCGGCAGCAAGCCTCGAAGGAACTGCATCGCTACAAGCGAGACGCAGACTACGAGGTTCAGCTGCACGAGAAACCCGGCGACACCCGCTACTGGTAATAGCGGCATAAAGGGAGGCTTCGGCCTCCCTGCTTTATTTTTTTTTTGCTGTGACTCTGCGCGGATGGGAATCGAACCCACTCTTCCGGGTCGTAACCGGCGTTATTCCAATCTACTACCATCGCAGGGCGCTACGGGCGATACCGGCATTTCCGAAAACCAATGAGCTGAACTGCGACCACTAGGTTAATGGAAAGTATCTAGCCACTGGATAGGTTATGTGGCTACAGTATGCAGGTGGCCTGCTAATTCTTACCCTGAGGGTTATTTATAGCAGGACAGGCGACCAGGGAGGTCGACAAATACAACTAGGAAAAATCATAAGACGAGCCAGGCATCGCGCTTGGCTCTTTTTATTATCCGGGGATTCTCATGGCTTTCATTCACATTGTTTCACCTAACAGCAAGATCTACACGCGGGCGCTGATTCACGGCGTGGGCTACGCAGGCTCCCAGGCAGAACTGCGGGATAACATGCGACTGATCGTTGCAATCCTGCTGGCGTACTGGGGCGATACGAATCCGGCGATGAGTCCGGAAGTCAGTGACATCTTCGACGTGGTGACGTCTGAAGACTTTTACATGAAGGGCATCCTCAAGACCGTGCGTGGGACAGACGAGCGTCTGTGGTTCTGCTCGTATGCGGGCTTCGAGAAGGTCACGAGCCAGTGGGCCAAAGAACATGCTAAGGGTTGCCACGGCGTCGTCTCCATGCGCCTCCATAACACGGATACGCGGCATAACGAGGCCGATGCCCACACCATCCAGATTTACTTCTGAAAGATGGTAGTAAGCAATTAGAAATTACAGCACGGTGTCCTTACTGTGAGCAAACGGCCTAGATAGTGGTCTGGACTTTGTTTCAGGCACATATCACTAAAGAGGATAGAGCTAGGTCTATGCTAATTTACCACATCGAGGACACCAAAATGCACGAACAACTCAAAAAGCAACGTCTCGCTGACGCTACGGCTCTGGTATCACGCCACCTTGGGCTGGAAGTCACAGCTTCGGCGATTCACGGCTCGATCCTTCGGGGTTTCAATGACCCCAACTCCGACACGGACATCTGCTTCCTGTTGAACCGTCCGGTCTCGGATTACATCAACATGTCCAATGCGCCTATCTTCGAGGGCACGCTGGACGACCGGCGCGACAAGCTCGCGAAGCTCTCCACGCAGATGTCGCGCGAACTCGGCTGGCAGATCATGGTGTCGCTGCTGGATATGCGTTCGCTGCTGCGCGGGATCATGAACGCAAGCACGTTCTCCCTGATGGCGTATGAGTGCTTCGCCAAGGAAAACGCGCACGTGAAGTTCCTGTTCCAGGACGTCGCCGACGACTACTTCATCCTGCCGAACCTGGTGCATCGCTGCGGCGAACACGTGACGAACAACATTCGCACGCTGAACCAGATCGAACCGAACGGCCGCGAATACAAGCAGGAGCGCACGTTCCTCGGTACGCTCTGGTCTGCGCATCGCCTGCTCGCCTACCTCGATGGCGATCGCACGCACTGCCGTACGATCCAGGAACTGATCGAGATGAACCGCGCCAAATGGGAAGAAGAATTCCCGAGTGGTTTCCGCAAGGAAGTCACTGGCGTGATTCGTTCGCGCACGGAACGCAGCCCGTTCGATATGCCGACTGGTATCAGCTCGGACACCACGAGCCTGCTCAAGGCGTTCTCGGTCGCGGTGCTCAAGGAAGCGACGCTGTATCTCCGCGAGCATCCGCAGCAGTATCCGAACACGCGTGAAGAAACGCGTGAAATGATTGACCTGTACCAGGAACTCCTCGATCACGAAGATGATCGTGCGGGTCAGGGCAAGCTGATCAACACCGAAGCGCGGGAACTGCTCGCAGCATAAGCGGCAAGGGTCACCTTCGGGTGACCCGCTGTACCATTTGAACATATAGAGGAAAGCATGGCCACTTTTACACGGGGCGCATTTAACGATAAGTTTGGCGCAAAGTTGTTGCCGGCGATGGAACAGACGATCAAGCAGTTCGGAGAGCGGTATAACATCCGTCCGCTTTATGCTGGACTCTTTGGCTCGACCGCCAAGGGCTGCGCCAGCGCAACATCGGATCTGGACTTTTATGTCATCTACGTGGGACCGGTATCACAGTACGCTAAGCTCTTGAACGTGGATACGAAACAGGTCGCTCGTGCAGACGCTTTGCCGCCGCAGATCACGCACGAATATCTCTACTCGATGCCGGGTGAGGACGACGACGTATCGCGTGAGGTGCAGTTCAACTTTGTGAGTCTGGATCACTGGACGCAGGAAATCGGCAAGGGCAATCTCGACTTCCGCATCGGCCATGACAACCGGCTGATCGAGGTGGCGGATAACCTAGGCGCACTGTTCATGATGATCGACGAGTTCGCAAAGGCAACGTACGATCCGGAGAAGCTGCGTCACAGCTGTGCCAGCCGCGCCAAGCGCGTGATGCTGCAGCTGAAGGATGTCAAGGCTGGCACCGTCAGTGAAATGCCGAAGCATTCGGAGATCACTGATGGTATCTATCGACTGTTTCTTTCCTGGGCCGCAACGAGCGATACCTTTGCTCGGGAACTGCTCTACAGCAGCACGCTGTCTCTGACTGAACTGATGCTGGGCTATCTGGATGAAGTGGCGCTGGACAAAGAGGTCGGGTTCATGCTGCGTAATCTGATTCCTCACCTGCATGACGGGTTGTTCAAGTCGGGTCATGTGCACTGGCATAACACCATCATCAGCGTGATCGAACGGCTCGTCCCGCAGATCCTCGCACGACCGATCAAGGCATCGCCAATGGATCGCGGTATCGAAGTCTACCTGCAACATGCAAACCGGCTGAACAGCTATTTCGCTGAAATGCTGCTTGAAGGAGGTGTATGAAAGTCATCAAGATGATCGTCCGCGGTATCCGGTTCTTCTTCGGCTACATGTTCCTGTTCCTGGCGAGCTACGTCATCCCGGACATGAAGGAAGATGACAAGCCCGAGGTCAAGAAGCCGTTCGCCAAGTCGTCGGATGCGGAAGACGAAGGCCTGCAGCATATCCGCTTTGACGATCTGTCGTCGTACGTGGAGAAGCTGGCTAAGCCGCAAGATCCGCAAAGCGCGGTGGTGTCGATGCTGGCTGACGCCAAGAAGCTGTCGGCGAAGATGAAGAGCCCGATTCGTCTGAATACGATCTCGACGTTCAGCTACGACGGCACCGGCCAAACCGACATCCGTTCGGTGAGCAATATCTGCAACCACAAGAACGGTCGCTGGTACAAGCTGCGTGATCTGCACATGGATCACTCGGTGTTCCAGACCATGCTTGCCGAGATGGTCGAGTCGCAGACGCAGGATGGCTGGGCGTGCATGGATGATAGCGTTGAACAGGTGGGGCTCTACCTGTCGCACTGTCTGCAGCACAACGAGAAGTACCTGGTCAATGTCTGTCGCCAGAAGAACACGACGGCAACGATCCTGATGCAGCTGTCGTTTGTGGTGGATATGACTGACGATGCGGGCAAGAACATGGGTACTGCCCCGCAGGTGTTGGTTCGTGTGAAGGCTACCGTGAAGGACATGAGTCCCATGGAAAGTTCGCACAGCATCTACTTCAATCGCATCACCAAGGCAGCGTCGACGATGGGTTAAGCGAGAGCAGGCCTCGGCCTGCTCTCGCCCTATGCCGCTGTGGTTGGAATGAATTTATTTTCAACCACATATAACCGATGTGAACTAAAGTAACCAAATGGTTGCTTGAGGCTCTTCCATCACTCAGCCCGCTAAAGGGTTGAGACTTTATGGGGGAGTGGCGAAAGCCCTCCCCCGTCTTTTCCAGCTGATTTTTTCTTTGGAGTAAATCATGGGTTTCATGTCCAACCTGGTTTCAAGTGACACCGCCAAGTTCTTGGCAGGCCACGCGCTGGCAAGCTTCATTAGCGCAACCGGTCACAGTGTCCGCCTGAAGCCGGCGAAGACACGAGACCTGCAGTGCGTGAAGCTCACCACTGAGCACACGAGCGTTGTCCAGATGGTTTCCTTCTGGTGCAGTATCCGCAGTAACAAGCTGCAGCTCACCGGCGCAGCACCTGAGGCGATTGCAAAGATCGCCAAGTCGGATGCAAGGTTCCTCACGAGCCTGGCGCATGCGATTGCTGTCGCTAATGACAGCACTGAGCCGGATGCCTGGCTCTTCTTTGACGGCGACGTCAAGAACACGGATTTCTTCGAATTGCAATTCTGCGATCGCGGAACGAAAGTCGGTAAGGCTTCGTTCGTGATTCGTGCAGATCGTTAAGCAGTACCACTACAAACTCTAAATAAGGAACAGAATCATGGGTAAGATCATCTCCGCAGCCGCTAAGCTCCTCGAAGCTAACAAGCGCAAGTACCTGACGAACAAGAAGACCATCATCAATGGTCACTTCGGGATCACGGTACTGAATGAAATCCTGCAGCAATTGCAGGATCGCATCGACTACACCGGCACGGTGGCAGTCGACCAAGAAGGCATGCTGATGCGCGAAGCCGTGGGCGACGTGATCGAGCTGGCATACAGCGATTTCGAAACCTTCCTGAAGAACTGGGAACTCACCGTGTACTACTGCGACAACATCGTGGAGTCGAACATCTACGTGTTGTACTTCAGCGAGATTGGTGGTCAGCGCCAGTACCACTTCCGCTTCACCGGCCTGCGTTCGGGCAAAGAGCAAGCATGACTGATAACGTCAAGGACAAGGATAGCAGGTTCGACTACTTGCGGTCCTTGGTGGCCGAGCTGGAAGACGTCTTGCCGCGCAGCAAGATGTCTCAGGACAAGCGCAAGATGGCGTACCACTGTTTGCGTTCCGCTACGGAATTCCTGATTAAGGTTGACAACTTGATCCCGCGGGAATACAAACCGGGCGACGAGATAATGGGCGAGATCGAGTTTCACGAGGAGCACGTGAACCGAAGCCTCACGCAAGCCCGTAACGCGATGGATTACGTGGGAGATTGAAATGAGCGACAAGATCGCAGACATCCTGGCCAACTTCAAGGCCATCCATGCCGAGAACGAAAAGATCGGGGCGCACATCGCCGCGACGGCTCCTCGGCCTGAGAAGAAAACGCGGGCACCGAAGTATCCGGCCCGACCCACGCTGCGCATCGGCATGAGGCTGTGCATTGGCGACGTCGAGTACATCGGCGCGTAAGGAAACGGGTCCATGGCTACTGCCGACCATGGACCCTAACAAAGGCAGATTCCTAATAATCAATCAGGAGCTTAAAGCACCATGGACAAATCCAAAAACCTGTACTCGCCCGAGATCAACGCTGAAGTCGCCCGCCTGTATGCGGAGCGCAGCGAGAAGATTAAGGGCAAGACCGCGGTGGATTACTGCCGCGATCATGAAGCCGCCGAGATCTACCTGAGCCGTCGCCCGGAGAACGCGATCGGTGCAGGTACGGCGCTGGCCCAGTTCATGAAGACGCTCAAGTGGGAGTATCGCACGGAGAGCACGATCATGGCGCAGCTCTATGGCTGCACGATCGTTCATGAGCTGCGCCCGGGTTCGTTGCACAGCTTCCCCATCTGGGGCGAGCTGTTCTACAACGACACCCGTGAGGAAGAGCCGGAGCTGTTTGACTCGCTCGAATGCTTCGCGGCCTTCGTGATGGCGCGTTGGTGGTAAGGTAGTGCCAGGCCCGGGGCAACCCGGGCCTTTATGCCGCAGTAAAACCATAACTCTAAATAAGAGGCTGACATGACTCAGTTCGTAACGTACGACGTGTCGGGTACAACACTCGACGATGCAACCAATCAATTCAACGACGTGGTGAAACGCTTGCGAGCGATTGCGCCGACTCGCTTCACCGCAGCACAGCGCACCGCCATGCGCGACATTGCCCGGATTCCGGTCACCGGTTCGGATTCGATGAAAGCAGCGATCATGTTGCACAAGTTCGTCGAGATGGATAAGATCCTCGTGGATCTGACCCAGCGTTAATAGTAAACCATAATTCTAAACGAGGAAGAAACCATGTTCAATATCCCCCGCCCCATGAATGACCCGCAACGTAACATCGCCAAGGGTTGGGTGAAGTTCGATCGCCTGCTCGCCCGTGTGCAGGCCAAGCTGAACATCGCGATCGATGAAGATCACAGCGGTGTTACGCCGGACTTCATGAAGAACCGTCGTGCAGATGAACTCCAGCAGCTGATCCAGGCTGCTGCGGATGTTCGCTGTCTGGCGGAACTCTGTATGGTTGACGAACTGGTGGATCAGTTCGAGATCACCGGTCGCTAAGCGGACGCATCGGGGAGAGCAACGGCTCTCTCCAATGTGTCTGTGTGCACCCTCTGTAGTACAACTCAATAAACTTTAGAAAGGAAATCGCCATGTTCACGAACCGTACCTCGAAGCTCGCCGCTGCTGTTGCCCTGAACATCCTGGCTGACGCACTCGGCGATCGCCAGCAAGCCCGTGCAGAAGCTACACAACAGCCGGTAGTGGTGCCTGGCAATATGCCGCTGGGCTTCATCGAGTACAGCCGCACCGAAATCATCAACAAGCCGGATGATTTCTCCCAGCCGCGCAAGGTGCGTGAAGCGATCGAACCGATCGAGCGCGCCCTGCCGTGGGATGGCGACATGAGCCTGAAGGTGCTCAAGCAGTTGCTGCGTGAAATCTCCGACAATGCCCGTCAGAACGACTGGGCAGCGGTTGCCTTGTGCACCGGCGTGATGTGCACGCCGGGTCAGACGCGCGAATGCGTCAAGGTTGTCTATGCAATGCAGGACGGCAGCAGCCGTTCGGCTACCTGGTTCAAGCAGTAAACGGGGGACTCGGTTGAGTCATTCCTAGCGCAAGCGCCGACCCATTGGGGGTTGGTGCTTATTACACCACCCTTAATGGAGAATTACCATGATGTCTATCGCCAACGAACTGAAAGAACTGTTTGGCTTCGAAGTCGCAGTGTCGGCTAAGCCGGCAACGAAAGAAGAAACGTTCGAAGTCCAGAACGTCGACTTCTTCACCAACCCGGCCGTCCATCGCGAAGCCCTGGACAACGAACTGTATCGTCTGCAACAAGCGCTGCGTTTCAGCGAAATGACGATGCTGGACGAAGCCAAGCTGGTACGTTTCATCGAGGCAGTCAAGTCGTTCAAGGAAGAGTTCAAGGCATCGAACGCTGCCCGTCCGTCGGCCAAAATCACGCGCGAGAAGAGCGAAAAGCGCATGCGTTATACTCTGGAGACTTTCAGCTATGACCATTCGCCTCTCGCCAGTGTCTCGTACTTCAACGACCTCTGACTCACTCGCTTCGCACCGGGCTCCGGTGTTGAAGCAAGAGTTCAAGGCCGCTGAATCGGTAGTGTGGGAGGTTGTGGAGACGGTTGCACCGTCTCCGGTTGTACTGCCTCCTCCGTCCGGGAGTAGCAACGTTGATCTGCTTCTGAACCAGTGGAGAGTCGAGCGTATCGAAAGGTCACGCGACGAATGCCTTCGCAAACAGAAAGCAGATAAGGAGAAGCTGTAAGAAATTACAGCTCTTTCTTTTCTTATAGAACCAAACAAGGAGAATAACAAATCTACGGATACGCTAGCTTCCTGCGGTACTTGAGCTGGGGTTTCTGGAGGTCGTCTCTTTTCACGCGGGTACAGGACTTAAGGTTCGACCCGTGGTCTACCGCTCACATGCAACGCCTACATCAGTCGCGGATTGAGCACCTGCGAAAGATGAGTTCCTTAACGACGCGAGTCGCCAGGGACAGGGCTAACACCTACAGTGAGAAGTAGCTGACCTTCACTTACCTGGTTCTTTCTCGTCGCTCAGCGCGGCCCTCCGATTGCAGACATACTTGCGTACGTCGGACGGCATGCGTATCTATCGAAGGGTTTGACTCCCCTTCAGCCTGGTAAGTACACGCTACCAGAATCGAGATATAGGCGCCTGTGTGGTGCCTTTGACAGAGGCTCAATAAGCACTGAGACCTAGCCCGCGCCATCAATCAAGACCCGATGGAATGCCACTAGGAGATTTGCTGAGAGACCCGCGTCACTCAAAAAGCGCATACGCCCCCGTCCGAACCGGAAACTGACACTAGCACTCTGCGCAGAGCAGCTAGAGTAGCCGATGGTCGAGTCGGGGGCAAAATGCCTGTTTTATTTTTTTCGTTTTTCTACTCACATTCACATCGAGTGTTATTAGAAAAACCATCCCGAATAACCCGAAGGAAGATATGGACACCGTGACTACCCTCTCCCTCCAGGATTTCCTGGAACAAGCTATGCTCTTTGGCCATGTCGCCCAAGTGCAGTCGATTCTCAGCACGCAACCTGCACCCCGACATTACAGCGCGGCTAAGGGGCTGCGCACCGCGTCGCTCAACAGCGGACTGACGCACGAGCGCTGGATGGCTATGCACCTGGCGGAAGAACCGGGTACGGTGATCTACAACGCGCTCTACGAGCGGGAAAACTTCCTGCACACCCTGCACCGGGTTGAGAACTACGTGCAAAAGCAGCTCGCCAAGCATGGCCTGCAATTGCCCAACCGCCTGGTGAGCGATCCGCGACCGATCGATCAGTTGTTGATCGTCATCGAAGACTTCGTGCGGATGAAACGCGCTGAAAACGAAACGGGCGTGCATCTGGAAAGCTCGATCACGGTGAAGCGTCTGAACACGGAACTGAACTGGGACGTGTATCTGCGCTTTGCCCTGTGGCTCGGTGAAGAGAACGCGATCATCACGGTGCGCATTCCGTCGATCGTCAGCGAAGTCTCGCGTCTGTTCACGGTGATCCAGGGCAACCACGTGCGATCGGCAGTGACCCGCTTCTTGGGTGACTTCGAGAAGCACAGCGAGTTGTTCCGTCCGATGCCTGACGTTGATCCGGCTCAGGTGATCGTGCATCACCTGGTCAACAAGCCTGATTCGATGGCGGACACGATCTACGGCATCTACAAGGCGTCGGTGCACATGACGATGAACTACTCCTGGGACTCGCGTGATCAGGCTCGCGTGCGTGATCTCAAGGCGTGGGAACATCTGGATCGTGCTTACCAGGTGATCTGGTCGGGCGCCGTGGAAGTGGCTCGTGCGCAGCTGGGCACCTACCTTGCGTTCAACAAGGAAGTGTATCCGACGGACTGATGGCAGCATAAAGGCCCGGGGTGACCCGGGCCTTTATGCTGTCAAGACGGGAGAGGGTATAGATAGCCCACAGGCGGGGTGAAGTCAGCCGTGTACTTCGCGGAGTTGAAGAACGCCATCTCTGCGATGTAGACGTTCTCACCCGCTCCTGGGTTAAAGCCCAGGATTGTGGCGTTGCTGATGGACATGCCGGCCGCGCCTTCATTCACCGAGTAGGTGCCGCTGAGGCCGCTTGCCAAGCCTTGCTTGACTCCGTCAAACCAGCACATGATCTTGCCGGAGCGTCGCTGCATGACAATGTGACGCCAGGTATTGGTCAGGTCAGTCCGCGTCTTCGCCGTCGACCAGCAATCGGCAAGCGAGCCAGGAGCCATTGAAATGGCGAAGCGGTTACTGAAACCGCTATCGCCAATACGGATGTTGATGTAGTTGCTACCGTCCTGGGCGGAGAAGATCGTGGCGTAGCCGCTGGTGGCACCCAGCATCACCCGCAGCTCTAGGGTGTAGTCACCTGTGCCGATGTTGATCGGGGCGCGCGGTGTAAGGGCCACGTTCACCGAGACGGCGTTGAGCACCTTGCTGTAACCGGAAAGGGTTACGGGTGGTGCGACGATGGATGAGCCAGCGTGGTTCGATGCAATGGTCGTCGTCCCGGTGCTGACACCGGCGTCGTAGTTAAAGCCGATAAGTGGATTACCGCCAGGAGCAACAGCTGAGCCTTTCTTCGCTGCAAGTAGTAATGATTCGAACATGATTCGGCCAAGATTCTGATGACATAGGATTCAGAGTAAGGAGAAAGGGTTTTTCTACTCTGACGCGTATGTAATGCCGTGCGGAAAACAGCCCAGAAGTCCACAATAACCACGGTAGGGTGGAAGTTAGCAGTATCTAACCAACCTAGTAAGCCCCCGAAGGAGATATGGATAATGTTTAAGGATGTGACGCAATCGCTAATCGGAAAACAACACAGCACCCTAGACGCCCTGAAAGACAAGGTGCAGAAACAACTCCGTGAGCCTCGTGAAACGGAACGGTATCTGCTGGATCTGCGTAACACCTGTCTTGACCTGGCATATGCCACATTCATTGGGAAGACGGACGACGCCGGCCTTCCCTATATCCAGCACGTGCTACGCGTGGCCGAGAAAGCCAACACGGCGTTCAGCCTGTGCTGCTACGTGATCAGTGAAGTGCTGGAACACGGAAAAGAGTTGGGTTTGAATGCCAACGCTATTTCTGAAAACTACATGATCCCGAAGAGCTTGGTCGAAATGGCCGAAGCTATCGCTTCTCGGGATGGCGAATCGATGACCGACCACATCGAACGCCTGTCGCCGCACTACCTGGCTTTCAAGGCCAAAATTGAAGCTGCGGTCGACTCAGCCAATATCGCGCAGTACGTCTCTCCGACGATGCGTGATTTCGATGTCTGCGCTAACCACATGGCGCGCATCATGAAGTACAAGGCTCACCCGAATTACCAGAAGGATCGTCCGTTTGACTTTGTCTGCGACCTGATCAATCTGTCCAAGCTGGAAATGATGGTGTACTCCGACGAGTACGCTCGTGACGATGCCGAGATGATTCACCTGTGCCTCTACTTCGGTCACGAGGATCATCTGGAGCGGCGCATCACGCTGCGGTTTGTGGCCCATATCGCCAAGGATCAATCGGCCCTGCTGCATATCACGACTTTCGCTAACCTGAAGTCGTTCCACGATCATTGCCTGTACCGTCCTCGCAAGATGACGTTGAAGTTTTCACGGGTTCAGGAAGTCTATGAGTACATTGACCAAGTCAGGGTACGCATCGGACAGGAACCCACCATGGCGCTGCGTCGTACACAACAGACGCTGTCCCATGTCACGTTGCCGCTGGTCCTCCATGAGAAATTGATCATCGAGGATCTTGAACGCAAACATTCGTAAGAGTTGTACCAGCAGTGTCTCCTCCTTTGCCGGGCCTTCGGGCTCGGCTTTTTTCCGTTATCTCACCACAGAAAGGAAAGTATCATGCCCGCAACGCCCGCAATCCAGCCCGCCTTCGTCGAAAATATCGTCGCCGCCATTCAGGACAAGTTCAAGGAACACGACGACGGTCTGGTAGTCCAGCGCCCGGACTACACGCGTCTGGTTGGCGTGGGTGACAACCTCGCCCGTACCACGATGCACCTGGACCAGCAAGTCGAAGCCCATGAACTCGATGTCGTGCACGTGAGCAATCTCGAATACGGCGACAACAAGGACACGCATGTCGTGATCTTCGCTAACGGTGCCGGTCAGACCAAACGCACGATCAACTACCAGCCGCCGGCTGTGATGCTCACGAAGGAACACTTCGTGAGCAATCTCGGTTATCGCAGCAATGTCGAAATCCACAACGACATCGCCGAATACCTCGCCACTGGCAAGCTGCCGCAGTAACACCACCACTGAACTCTGAAAGGAAAGAAGCATGATCACGGATAACGACGAAGTCATCGCCACGACGAATGGTGCTGCCAAAGCAGGCGAACTTCCGCCGGTTACGGTTGCACTCGACGCCCACTCCAGCGAGACGCACGACGCAGCACCCTCTGAGAGCGATCCTGCGGGCACGGGTTCGCCTCGCTTCGGCTCGGAGCCCAACGGTATCCGCGCCTTCGCACAGCGTCGCCTGGTGACGCCTTCGCGACCGCTGTTCAGCAACCTCTCGGCCGGGCTGGATATCCAGATGAGCCTGACGGCGGCGCAGGAACTCGAACTGATGCACAACCGGGTCGATATCGAACAGTTCTTCTCGACCTATCTGGCGGAACTGTTCAGAGAGGCGGGAAGTTACTCGGGCGTGGACAACACCGAACCACTGGCCCAGGCAGTGTTCGTCATCACGCAGCTGCGCGACGCCGTCGTCTATATGGCTCGCGAGCACCTGCTCTCAGCTGGGAATGTTGACGACCCGTTCTTCTCCAAGCCGCGTGTACCGCAGTGGGGTGTCGCAGAACAAGGGTCGCTCGGTATCGAGTCGCAGATCGTCATGGCCGACTACATGGAACGCCTGGAACGGTTCCACCCGACGCTCTCGCTGCCGCCGGTCCTGCGCTGGCTGAACACCAGTCTCTTCGGGATGGGGCTGGACGCCGGTGGTTTCACGCACACCGTGATGGTGCCCTCGCAGTTTGACCTGCTGACGGCGCTGCGCGAAGGCACGCTGAAGATCAACTTCCCGAAAGCAGATCCGCAGTAAAGCAGCATAAGCGGCAGAGGGGCAACCCTCTGCTTTATGTCATCAATTTTTGACCACATATCATCATCCTGCAGTACCACCCATTAATCTCTCTGGAGACTTTACTCTAACATGAAAAAATCCGCCTTCATTGCAGCATACGAACGTTTCCGCAAACAGTATCGCCTGACCATCAAGGAAGCCGTCGTTTCCGCCGGCGGTGCTCTGGTGATGCTCGGCTTGCGCAAAGAAACCGAAGACCTGGATCTGGACGTCCCGGCTGAACTGTACGACCGCCTGAAGCGCAAGCTGTGCAAGGACGGTCTGGACGTCAAGCTGGAGCCGAATGGCGACTACGTCAAGACCTACAAGGAAGCGACGCTCGTGCAGTCGGGCGGCGTCGAATACCTGCGCATCGGCGATTACTCGCTGCATCGTGGTCTGAAGGAAGGCGTCAAGATCGGCGTGTATGGTGGCATCGGCTGCTATACGCCGGAAGAGCTGCTCAAGCAGAAGATGGCGCTGGCCAATCGTCCGGACCGTGCACAAGCCAAGCGCGAGCAGGATCTGGACGACATCGTCGAACTGGAAAACATCCTGCGGAAGAGCGCGTGATGAAGACGCCTCCCTTCACCATCCCCGAAATGGCACCGGGTCATACCCGGCCGAAGGAAGAGGCGTCGGCTCCCGTCGGGTCCGTGGTAGTCACGGGTTACAGCGTGAAGCGTGAATGCTTCGGGCACGGCGAGTACGGCTTCTCCATCCAGGTGCACACCAATGCACTTCAGGGCTACGACAACATGGACGAAAAGAAAGTTCAGGCTGTCGTGGATCAACTCAACGCTCAGCTTAAGAAAGGCGATTAATGAGCAAGGTTATTTCCAACAAGCCGTACTTCCTGCGCGCCCTGCACGAGTGGTGCACCGATAACGGCTTCAAGCCGTATCTGTCGGTGCAGGTTGATAACTCCTGCCGGGTGCCGATGCAGCACGTGAAGGACGGTCAGATCACGTTCGACATCAGCGCCCAGGCAGTCAACCAGCTGCAGATGGGCAATGAGTTGATCGAGTTCGGTGCACGCTTCTCCGGCAAGATGTTCAAGATCGAAGTGCCGGTCAATAACGTGCTGGCGATCTATGCGCGGGAAAGCGGTGAAGGCATGGCGTTCTCGACCGTGATGGCTGCTGAAGCACCGCAGGAAGCAACACCGGTTCCTCAAGAACCGGCACCTGAAAAGAAGACGGCCGGACGAGGATTCCTCTCGGTCGTCAAGTAAAGCACAGCTGTAAAACCCACGGAGAGCGGCCTAGGCCGCTCTCTATGCCGCTGAGGAGTTCTCGCCATGCGTAACTATATCCTTGCCCTTCTGTTGGCTCTGACAGCCTCTCATGCGTTCGCAGTTTCCACCTGCGATACGATGCCCACCAAAGACCAGCGTAACAACTGCTGGTCGGATGTAATCAGTAGTGAGTATCGGTCGGCCGACGATTACGTGTACGCGGTGGATCAGTCCAAGCGGGTGCCGGAAGTCATCAAGTCTCAGATAGAAGCCAAGCGTCAAGAGATCCCTTTTGAGGCAAACCGGGCTTGTCGCAAAGACGAGCTTGGCTATCCGGAGAACGCGTGCCTCATCAACCACATCCAGCGGTTCAAGGACTTCACTTACCAACAGACGTCGAAGTATGGCGTGCCCGACATGCGCCTCAACTAACTTCCCTTCCAGGAGAATCATCATGCGTAAACTTATCATCGCCCTTTCCCTCATCGCCCTCAGCGCACCAGCCTTCGCAGGCAACTGGATGTGCGACAACAAGTCCGATCCGGATGCTCGTGAGCGATGCTACGGCACGGCCATCAACGGTGGCCTGTTGCGGATGGAAGGCAACTACAAGCGGATCATTGCCTCACCTCGTGTCCCGCAAGACGAGAAGGACTACATCCCCAAAAGCCACAAGGAGTGGGCTGCAGGTGCGAAAGAACAGTGTTCGGATGTCGAGTGCTTCTACAGCCTCATCAGCACGCGCAACAACGAAATCGAAAAGTACATGGGCAAGTATGGTATCCAACCGATGTGAGCCCAAGCGGCATAAAAAGCGAGTGCGTCCTTCGGGACGCACTCGCTTGTATGCTGACTATTTTTTTTTTGCTTACACCAGGTCAAAATCCCAGAAAGCAGGCTTCTCACCATCGGCCGGACCAGCAGGCTTCTTGCGGGAAGTGTCAGCACCATGGATGTCATCGCGGATGTCACCAATGTCTTCAAAGGGGAGCACGGTGTACTTGTACTCTTCCTTCGTCTGCTGAATCAGACGGTGCTTGCCTCGCTGAATGGTCAGCCAGGAGCGATTGTCTGCCTTCACGATGTGGATGTACAGCTCCAGGTCCACTTCCTGGTCGATCGTCTTGCAGGAGTCGTAGTAGCCCTTATTGGCGATGTCTCGCACGAAGGACTCTTCGTTCCCTTGACGGATCAGCATCTTCGCTTCTGTCGACAACTGGTGCGGCGTGATCAGCGTGATCTTGCGCGGCGAGCAGAAGTTACGCATACGACGGAACAGATCGCGAATGTTCGAACCCGTCGGGCCGTTATTATCCAGACCACGCTTATCCAGCATGTTCAGGTAATCCAGCATCAGCATGTGGATCTCGTAACCTTCTGCTTCCAGAGACAGCACGTAGTTCTGTACGTCTCGGTAGCCCCACAGTGACGGGTTCACGTGTACGAGCATGATCTCGTAACCGTTGATCGTCAGCTTTTCGTGGATGTAGGCCGACATCTCCGCTTCCGGCGTGTTGGTCACGTCGGCATGCTCCAGCGTCTCGTTCTCCTTGATGTTACGGTAGAGGAACGGGAAGTTGAGCGACAGAGGATCTTCGAAAGAGATCCGCAACAGCAGCGGTTTCTTCTTCTCGTCGATCATGTACGGCTTGTTGTACAGCGCGATCTGCTTAAAGAGCGACAGCGAGAAGCCGGTCTTGAAGTTGTGCTGGAGTGCGCCGATTACACACTCCTCGCCACGACGGAAACCGCCCTGAAGCATCCGGTTCAGTGCCTGCCACCCGGTCTTCATGATGCCGTTTTCGTTATTCAGCTCCTTTGCCTGACGATACACGGCTTCCACCGCATCCGTCTCGCTCAGTTTCACTTCACCAACGATCGCCGGGTCACGTTCTTTGATGTTGGTCTCGTACTGCTCCAGCTGCGCCCGGAACTGTGCGATGAATTCCGGCATCGAGGCGATGTCTTCGCGGTTGAACGAAGCTTTACGCGAATTCTCCTTGATGATGTTCAGTGCCTGGACTTCACGCAGGTAGGAATTGAGTTCCTGACGGATGTTGCCCGTGACGATCTTCAGGCTTTCCTCGTTCATCTCGCCACTGATGCCTTCTTTCAGGGCATCGTAGAGCGCTTCGTCATGACGGGTCAGCATCCGGACCTTTTGCAGCAGGTCATCGGCCACGTACTTGGCGCCTTCTGTATTAGAGGCCATCCAGACTGCCATGCCACGCAGACCCATGACCATGTCACGGTCATTATCGCTAGATCCTACCGCCATCTCGGGCGGTTTTACGGTATCTGCCACTTCTTTTACGATTTCGGGCGAGGAAGTCGCACCGATGTCCAGCTGGCTTTCACGAAAGAGCAGTGTGATAGCGCGAATAAGGAGCAGAATATCTTTCATGGTGAACTGACGGCTGTTCTTTGGATGGTTAGTATAAGGTTGGTCGGGGATGGGTCCCGACTCTGCATACTAAAAGGTCTGGAGAGTTTTTTATCACTGCTCTTACATGTACCATTATTTGAGCAGCCAATCACGACACCGACAGACGTCGCGGTTAGTACGCTGTGACGTCTCCCTTATTCCGCACTGGGAATTATTCCAGTAAAAACATCACCATTTATATGCAAGAGAAACAGTTCGCTTTCATTCCGTGGTGGATTCCCCCTGTCTTGGAGCGTAACAACCTCAAGACGGAGGATTTGCTCACGTATGAGAAGATTCGACCGTACTTTTCCACCGAGGACCTCACGAGCCTCGCAGCTCTGAGCCATGTGGCTCACTTTTTTGCCGGCAATGGCGTCGGACCCGATACGGTCCTGTGGCACTACCGTTGGCTGGACAGCGTACCGTCCAGCGATGCTAGGGCCAAAAGCGCTATTGAGGACATTGCTGCACTCGCGAGTGACGAGAAGGTGCAAGATGAGACATTGCGCCGGCTGGTCATCGAGCCGTCCGAAGTTGTTCCCTCGCCGTTCGGCGACGTTGGCTTCAAGGAGACCTTCGAGGTGTCTTTGGCAGGTGACGTGGCTATTGCGGTGAAGCTGAAACAAGGGTTTACCTTGGTTGAGCACGCGAAGAATCAAGCCTCTCTGCTTCGATGTATGGTCAAACAGCTCTATGTGTATGAAGATTACCACGCGTTGGTGTCTCATTCCGTGGGCCAGGCCTACGTCGAGTCGTTAATGCATTAACGATCCGATCGATCCTGTATTTACATCCTTTTCCGGAAAAACAACATCATGTCTCAACTGAAGAAACTGATGGCTGGCATTCAAGGCCATCAAGCAACGACCCCGCTGGACGCAGCACTCGCAGCCGTCTCCGACCAAATGCGCCTTTCGGGCCGCGACTACCTGACGTCCGCCAAGGGCGCCGGCCTGGCACTGGGCCTCGAAGGTTTCGAAGACGCCGTCTCGGCATCGGACCTCGCCACCTCGATGCAAGGCCTGAGCCAAGTCGTCGCTGGCCTCGAAGCTGACCTGACCCCGGCACAGCGCGAAGCTGCTGTCTACGCTGGCGCCATCTCGGGCGACATCGGCTCGTTCCTGCGCAACAGCGACATGACGCACGTTGCCGGCGGCCTCGCTGCTTCGAACGGCATCGGCCGTATCGGACCGGCGCTGGAGTCGTACGACGAGAAGGAAAACCGCGCAGCTGCTGTCTACACCGTCGCGTACAACCTGCAAGCCGCGCGTCAAGACGCGTTCGGCGAAGCGTTCTACCCGACCGTGGTCGTCGCTCCCGACCAGCAAGGTTACCACATCCACATCAACCTGGTGAACCTGATCAACGGCGTGCGCCGTGGGGCCACCGGTGCTCTGGACAACTGGAACCGCCACAACATCGTCAACGTGATCCGTAACCCGGGTCTGATCAACTCGACGTCGACGCACATCGTCCCGCGCGTGACCGACGCAACGGCCGGCTACTTCGTCGACCCGGCTCTGGTCGCAACGTCGACGCAAGACGTGAACGGCGAGTCGATCACGACCGCGCCGCTGGCAGTGAACAAGGTGTTCGACCTGATCGACCTGTCGCAGACCGATCTGCAGCTGGATCAAGGTCACATGGACGAAACCGATTCGATCGACACGGACATCCTCCTGAAGGCCGTGTACGTGAAGGTCGGCAACGACGTGCTGAAGTTCCCGACGACGCACCTGCCGGGCGCACAGTTCGTGTACCCGATCCAGGGCGACCAACAGCGCATGGACGTGCGCATGGAAACCGACGCACTGTCGATCACGCCGGCTACGCTGAACGTTGCAGGCGCTGCACTCACCACGCTCAAGCCGGTCGTCGACGGCAACCTGGTCGTCTACATCAAGACCACGGTGACGGGCTCGGTGACGCGCGACAAGGGCGACACGGAACTCAACGCGAACCCGGTTCGCGTGGACAAGATCATCGACGCTTCGGGTGAAGTGCTCCTGCCGACGTCCAGCTCGATGGCTGCAATCGTCGCACTGTTCGCAAGCGCACAGGTCATCGGTTACGACCTCGACGCTCGCCGTACCAACCTGAACCGTCGCTCGATCGGTCAGATGCTCGAAACGCGTCAAGACGTGCAGGCTTACGCCGTGCCGCTGCTCTCGCCGTTCACCGTGAAGCGCCCGCAAGGCCTGAACGACACGACGGACGCAAGCGACCTGGCTTCGCTGGTCACGCTCACGCGCGCAATGGCATCGGGCATGGCCGTGGACGAACTGTTCAAGGCAGCCGACACGCTGAAGGCGCTGGTGCAAGAAGGCCGTCGTCCGCTCGGCGACAACCTGATGGTCCTCGGTATCGCACGCCACCTGATCACGGCGTGGTACGAAGAGCAAGAAGTTGCGGTCGACAGCACGGTTCAGACGCGTAACAGCGCCGAACTCGCTGCGAACATCCAGGCAACGCTGATCAACGTGATCCGCGACATGGTGTTCCGTGCGTACCAGATGTCCGGCTACAAGGCTGCGGCCGACATGCTGGCTGGCGGCGAATCGGCGAAGCCGGTCGTCATCATCGGTACGGACCAGACCACGGCTCGTTACCTCCAGGTCGCTGGCGATCTGCGCACCATCGGTGGTGGCTTCGAAGAAGTCCTCATCGTGGACACGCAGAACGAAAAGATGCACGGCCACATCTTCATCACCTTCGGTGTGAAGGGCGCTGCCGACGGCGTGCCGCATCCGCTGCAGTTCGGCAACATGGCATGGAAGCCGGAAGTCACGGTCGTCCTGCCGATCCACCGTAACGGTGCGAACAGCAAGGAACTCACGGTTCAGCCGGCATTCCGCCACATCACGAACCTGCCGATCCTGCTGCACCTGACGGTTACGGGTATCCCGGCTACGGTCGAGACGCGCGTGCCGGTGGTGGTTACGGGTTCGCTGAACACGACGGACGTGACGCCGCCGACCACTCCGTGAACTTTCCGGGTCACTGACCTGGGCGGATTCACAGAGCACGGCAGTTAGTCCAGGATGGTGATCCGCCTACCAGGGCGCTGCTAAAAGAGGGAGGCTTCGGCCTCCCTCTTTTTATTTTGCTATTTATGCCGTCTTGAATCAAAACTGGAATAACAACATATTACTACCTTGAATGAGATCCAGGAACTGGAGATCAGGAGGACCAACGAGGAGTTGAGCTTCTCGTGTCTGAAGACGACGTGACTACAGACTCGGGAGCCCAGCCATGAACAACACGGACTTTGGAATGAAACGCATATACCTCGATCACGTCGAGACTCTCACGTATCAACAGAGAGACGAGAGGCGTAAGCATGTAGAGACGGATCGAAATAAGTTCTTCGTCAACCGTCTGCCGAGAGACGTATTCATTCGAGAACGCTCTGGCCTGCTGACGCGGATCAGACCACGACTTGAATCGAGTGCGTTCCAACCAGATTACTTCTTTATCTGCGAGCATATCCAATGCGCACCAGAAACTCAGCAGGAATACATCCGTCAGGCTAGAGACACACCAAACTCGATGCGCGAGTATGTGCATCGGGCAGTGCTGACAAATTGGGGCGCTGATCCACCGCTGGCGTCCCGTTACTCGGTGGAAGTCCTGAGCGGTCTTAAGCAGGTAACGCTGCAAGAGAACGATGGCGTTGTGTATCTGGAAGAACACGACATCGTCGTGATGTACGGATTCAGGCAAGAGGATGCGGAACGGATTTATCATCCGTATTCGAAAGCCGGCCACACCAAGACGTCCTACGAGAAGATCACGCAGGACAATCCGTATATCAAGCGCGGGGATTTCACCCTGAACATCCGGATCGTCGATAACAACGACGAGTTCGGATCGAGGTGGATTCTGATGGACGATACGCCCTTCTGTATTGTGGCGTGTCGAGACCCGGATGTGGCGGATGGGATTTACGTCACGTACAGTAAGAACTTGCTTAATGGACAGGGTCCGCAGAAGTTAATGTCGGATCGGTATGAGTTCAGCGATAATAAACTCCCTTACAAGTTGTATACGAGTCAGCAGGAAGCTCTGCAGAATCGGGGGAGTATCCAGATCCAGGAACTGGAGACCAAAGCGCGGACAGCAGAGAACAACCTGCTGAAAGCGAAACAGGAACGTGACAATATGGAGCGCGAAGCGGAACTGCGCCTGAATCGTCACAACCAGGAACTGGAGAAACTGCAACGTGAGCGTGAGAAGTTGCTCAAGGAGCACGAGCTGTATCTGGAGAAACAAGCCGGTGAGATTCTTAGTACAAGGCGGAAAAATACCATCGAAGTCATTAAGTGTGTGCCTGTAGTCTTATCAGCGATTGCAGCCACAGTTGCAGCCCTGAAAAAGTAACAGGCCCACTCTAACCCATCTCTCAGGAACAACCATGCCGCATCCCAGACTAACTCAGTGGATCGAGAAGAAGTCAGCGCCATTGAACATGGATCTGGCGAACGGGTTGGCTCGCGTGCACATGAAGCACACGTCAGAGTACGTGGATCAGGTGATTCGCTCAGCCGCCTTGGGATTTCCGGAAGGCCTCACGTATGACGGTTATCGCGTCTGCGACTACCAGGAGGAATACCGGGCATCCCTCAAGCCGCGCAACAAAAAGCGCAAAGTGAAAACGCCGCCGGGCACGAAGAATTCCGGCAGCAAAACGTATGACATGTCGCGTACCGACTTTTACCTGATGGAGCTGTCGTTCAGCTACAAAGGGAAGCCGTTGGAAAAGCGACAGATTTACCTGCCGTTCGTCGGCCAGGGTGGGTCGATCTATATCAGCGGGACCAAGTGGTTCATCTCGCCGGTGTTGGCTGACCGTGTGATCTCGGTGGGCATGGAGCAGATCTTTGTGCGACTGCTGCGTGACCGCCTGACGTTCTCGCGCTTGGGTGCTTGGTACAAGAAGAATGGCCAGGTGCATAAGACGGATCTGGTGCATAGCCGGATCTATCACAAGAGCAAGGACAAGGACAAGCAAGCGACGAACAACGCGTTCACGTCGATGCCGCACTACCTGTTCTGTAAGTACGGATTTGCTGGGACTCTGGAGAAGTACCTCGGGATCACTCCCGTGGTCGGCTACCATCTGGACCAGGAACTCGATCCGATGGAATGGGACGTGTACTCGACGCAGGGCATTCCGCCCAAGGGTATGACGCGTCGCAAGAAGTACATCGACTGGCGCGCACCGGAAATTCAGGTGGCGATTCGGAAGGGGGATTTTAAACCGGAAGTCATTCCGTATGTAGCAGCCCTCTTCTACGTCGCTGACTATTTCCCGCGTCAGATCACGCCTGAACTGGCCAACAAGCCGGAAGGCTGGATTGCCCCGATGGGCTACATGTTGTTCTCGGAGAATAACAACCGAGGCAAGATCGAAGAAGCGGTGCGCAAGCACTTGTCGTCTCTGGACGACTACGCCGACTCGATGGTGAAAGACAACATGGCTGACATCGGGCTGCAGATCAACGACATCTACGACTTTTTCGCGATCATCACGGATCAGTTCAGTGTGTTGGTATCGAACAACCAGGACAAGGTCAACAGCATGTACAACAAGGAGTTGTCCGTGCTGTACTTCGTGCTGTTCGATGTAACGAAGGCAGTGTTCAATCTGTTCTTCGCCTTGAAGGCAAACTCCCGCAAGGAGCTGACCGACAAGGAAATCGAAAAGCACATGAAGGAAAACCTGAAGCCCGGGATGTGCTACCAGCTTGGCAAGTCTCACGGCGAAGTCGCTTCGATCAGTTATTCGGGCGACAACATGGCGTTCAAGGCCACCTCGACTCTGACCCCGCAGACGGCAACGTCCAAGACGGTTAAGAAAGCAGGTGACCGTGGTACTGCGAACGATCCCGCTCGACGACTTCACCCGTCGATTGCAGAAGTGGCGGCGATCAGCTGCATGCCGAAATCCGATCCGGATGGCCGCAGCAAGATCAACCACTACATGCTGCTCAGCGATGATCGCACCGGTATCAAGCGGAATCCGAAGTTTGAGCATCTGTTGGACCTGATTGCGAAGTTCGAACTCACCACTCGTGCAATGGCCCAGATGTGAACGAGGCGCGGGGAAACCCGCGCTTTGTGCCTCCTATCACCACAAGTTACTCAATAAACCCAATACGCAAAGGAAAGCAACATGCATACGACCTCTATGTTCAATCGTCCCGCTGGTGTCGTGCCCGGTATCGAGATCTACGACATCAACCAGATCGCGCAGCAGTTCGCTGGCTGGAACTTCCAGCTCGGTCAGCCGTACGACCAGCTCACGCCGCAGATCTGCCTGATGGTGATCAACGAAATCCAGGCGCGGGCTCAGCAGGGCCATCCGATCCGCGTCGGGATGTTCAACATCATCTCGGAAAACGCGTTCAACAACGCGCTGTTCCAGGATCTGGTGCAAACGATCGTCACGCGCATCGGTTACGGTGTGCAGGCTGGCGAATGGCGTAACCTGGACGCGGCTGCGAAGGAATGCATCGCACGCGGTGTGAAGTGCTGCGCGTCGGCCATGGCGGCGGAAGATCCGGAGTTCATGGGTTCGTTGAATCCGCGTGATGCGGCAGACGTGCGTGAGAACGCCGAGATCTGGAATCACCTGCTGGCACTGGCGCAAGGCCAGGTGCAGTATGTGCCGTTCAACCAGTTGGGCGGTCAGGCAGGTGGTTTGTCGGGCGTGAGCGGTGCCACCAAGGAAGCCTTGAGCGCAGGTCGTTCGCTGGCTGGCGGTTACGTTGAAGCACCGCAGCAGTTCGAAGGCGGTGTGACGACGAGCGCGTACAACAACAATGCGACGCGTTCGGGTGGTCGTTACGGTCGTCGTGCAGAAAAGATGATGGGCAAGCTGGAAGGCTCGCTTCAGGCATCGCTGCATGAAACGGGTCTGGCAGGTGCTGGTGTTTCGGCATTTGATCGTCCGGACCCGACACCGACGGATACAGGTTACCGTTCGCGTCTGCGCAGCCGCATGGCTGCACAAGCGCCGACCCAGCCGGAGACGGATCAGGACGCATTGGAAGCAGCCCGTCAGTTCGATTCGAATGTGACGGATTTCAGCAAGACGGTGGAGTCGACACCGGTTCCGGAAGCAAAGCCTGCGAAGGCAATGTTCTCGGTGCAGATCGGCGGGGAAGCTGTGGATGTGATGCGTGAACTGAAGGACGGCGCGAAACACTGGAAGGGCAGCCGTCTGCAACGCTTCCACCCGGCATGGTGCGCACGTACCCATCTCGTGCGTTATTTCGAAACGAGGGACGGCCTGGTTGTCGCGATGCTGCAGCCGCTGGACGAAAAACAAAAGGAAATCGCAATGAATTACGAAGCTCACGCCATCGACCCGTCGAAGGGCCAGCCTGCACCGGAAGTGGTGCAAAAGCCGGTGCGCAAGCAGGCTGAAGTGCTCTACACGGACTCGAAGAACGTGAAGATCAACATCGTCATCGCCGACAAGTACAGCACGGAAGAAGACGTGTCGGGTTCGGTTCGTTCGGCGCGTCTCACGGCCGAGATGAGCGATCCGGTGCCGGACGCGTTCGTCAAGAAGTCGATCATCAGCGCACCGGTGATCTACGCAACGGCTGAAGAAGCGAACGACGATGCGATCGTGATCAAGGCGATTGCCGGCAGCAAGGACTTCGTGGAAGCGGCGAGCTACATCGGCAAGATCCGTAGCGACCTCGCGCGCAAGACCCTCAACGATCTGTTGGTGCGGGCCGTGAACCGTGCAACCGAGTGCGAACTCGGCGTCGGCGTGCGGATCACGGACTTCGCAGAAGACGGTCCGCAAATCATCGACGTGCTGGAGCGTACGCAAGGCGCCCTGGTGGGTGAAAAGATGCGTGCAAACCAGGTCGCGTTGCTGAAAGCGAACGTCCAGCTGACGATGGCGGCTGACATGGCCGCCTACGCCAACGCAACCCTCGCAACGGGAGATGTGGATGAACTGAGCGACGAAATGCTCGCTCGCGTGCTGTTCCTGCAGCGCAGTGTCTGTGCCGTGTGGGTGAACTTCACGGATGATGAACTCGCTATCGCCATGCCGCCGAAGGGCCCTGCTGCCATTCAGGGTGATTCGCTCGGCGCGTTGTACGAAATCGCACGCGCAACGTTCGATGACGCGATCGGCACGATGGCTTTCTCGGAGCAATTCCTCGTCACGAAGGACAACGTTCGCTACCGCCTGCATCGCGGTCTGCTGAACAAATCCTGCTTCCTCCTGTCCAAGGAAGTGAAGCCTGCGTAAAGAAAAAGGAACCAGAGTGGGATGACGGGCATAAGAGCCCGCTCTGGTATCCGGATGGCTTTACGTTGGCCCTAACCATTTAGGAGCATCTCTCCATCCAGTTGTACTCTTCTGTCCACCTTTGCGGAAAAGCCTTTAGAGGCAGCGGCATAAAGCGAGAGAGACCTTCGGGTCTCTCTCGCCTATGCTTGCTGTCTTTTTTTTTTTGCTTTAGCCCTGCTCAAATACATCAACTTCCAGGGTGGGTACGTCCGGAGTCGGCGTACCTGCCGACCACAGTACGAAACCCAGCAGTGCCAAGGCAATAGCCAGCGCGGCCGTGCGACGCCCTTCTTCACGGAACCCCAGCATGTGAAGTTCCTTAGCCATCAAGGAGAGCTTGATCCCGAGAAACAGGAACAGTGAACCGATCAGAAGGGCGAGGATGCTCACAGTGACGGCTCCTCGGGGGTGTCGTTGTTATCGTCACCTTCCTTGTCGCTGCCATCCTTGTTATCGGAGCTGCCGTTTTCGTCACCACCACCCGCACCTGCGTCGGTCAGATCGTCCATGCCCGGGAAGCTCAGTCCATCACCTCCACCACCGAACGGATCGGAACCACCGCTGTCATCAGACGACGACGAATCCGACGAATCCGAACTGGACGAACCATAACCGGAGTCAGGGTCGCCACCTGCCGTTTCATTCAGTCGATCCACCAACTCATTGGTTTCCTGCTTGGTCTTCTGGATCTTCTTCATGAAGCCCGACATCGTCTTCATCAGCTTCTTGATGTGCTCGGACTGCTCGGCCCACAGGTCGATCTGGGCTTCGTCGTCTTCGTTCAGCGTCACGATCTCTGCCAGTTCCGGCATGATACCGTTTTCCGACATGAAGCGACGCAGGAAGTACGCACGCAGCATCTTCTTGACGCTATCGACATCACGGCTGATTTCCCCACCGATTTCGTCGGTGAAGTAGTCTTCCGAGATAAACGCATCGATGGCATCGTCGAGCAGGTCACGATAGCTTTCGAGCGCAGCCTTCTGGTTCTCCGTCGTCGCCGTATTCGGACGCGGCAGAGTCACTTCCAGCCCCTCCACGAAGTCGTTGAGGATGTGCTCGATCACGAGCGGCTTCACAGCCGCCTTGTCCGCACCGATCTGCTTGGCGATCTCGTCTTCGTCGATCTCCAGTTCGTCGTACGCCTGGAACAGGATTTCGCGCAGTTCTTCACGCAGCGTTTCGTCCGCACGGATCACCTTGCGATGGTAGTCCGTGATGTGCGGATTGACCTGGTCCTGGATGATCATCACCCGACGCGAAAGCATCAGGTTGTTGGCCACCACCGACGTTGCCGTTTCCTGACTGAACCCGTTGTTGATGTGCTCCTGATTCAAGCCCATCGCCATCAGCGCGCGTTTCTGCAGGCTGTCTTCCAGATCGGTGTCGACCTTCTGGTAGTTCGAGTTCTGCTCGGTGTACTCGATATTGGTTTCCGGAATCGCCGGGTGACCCGTGACCCGAACCTGATACTGAGCGCGCTGGTAGTAGTCCGCAATATCGACCGGTGCCGAAGCACCGAACGGCACGGCAGTCTGGTTCACCCGCGCAATTTCGTTGAGCACCGTCTCGGCCGTCTTGTACGGATCGGGGTCGGTCTCGTCGATCTGCAGATTGACCTGAGTACGCGGAATCGAGTTCTTGATGCCGAGGATGGTGTTACCCATCATCGCAATCGCCCGCATGTTGTTCAGGATCTTCATCTCGTCGAGGATCGAGATACCGATACCGTACTGACTGTATTTACGTGCAAAATACGTGACCAGGTCAGCCGGCATGAACAGGATCGTCGTGTGCTGCTGCGCCAACACCCGCGAAAGCATCACGCGGTAGTAGTCGGTATTCTTCGCCAGCGCCACCGAGTTCGCGTAGATCCCGTTGCGCAGCCGCGCGAGCAAGTCCGCTTCCACCATGTCCGCATAAACACGCACCATGGCATCCGTGTATTCCTGCTCGTTACAGTTCAGACCATCCGTCAGCTGCTTCAGGCGGTTGGTGATATTCGTCGTCTGGTTGGATGCTTTCAACAGACGGGACGACATTTCCCCGAACGAATCTTTCTCGTTCATCGCCTTGACGGGGTTACCCGTCTGGTCGAGCAGCACGAAGTAACCGACGTGCTTGTCTTCCTGACCCGGTGTGTACACCGGCACCACGGCTTCCGACGGGAGTTCCATCACGAGCGGATGGCCTACCGAACGACGGTTAAGCTGGTTGTCGGTCTTCATCACCTGCATCGGCTGGATGCCGCGCTTGCGAGGCTTGTAGATCAGGTTCTTGAGGCTGCGGTCATCGAGCTTGAGCTGACCACCCATCGACGAACCCAGGGCTTCGAGAGCGAGCGCCGTGTTGTTGAAACGCATCTTCGCGTTCAGCTGGTCACGACGCATCTTTTCTTCGAGCTTGGGCAGACGCAGCACGTTCGGGTTGTCCGTCACGTACAGGCCTTCCATCGCCGAGAACGCCCCGTTGGCTTCCTTCAGGTGCATCTGCTGCGAGAACGGCAACTGATCCGTCTTGAACGAGGCGAAAGCGTCTTCGAGCGACTCCACACCTGCCGACCAGGCCGCACCCATCACGCCCTGACGCTTCTTGGCGTTGGGGTTGTCGGTGTAGCCTTCGATCCCGGCGCCGAGAATACCCTGGTTCGAGGCCAGCGCCTGTTCCTTGGTCATCGGCATGCCCGGAACGATGCCGAGGGCTTCGTGGAACGATTCCATCGAGATCGCATTGCTGCGGTTGATCAGCTCGTCGATGGAGTTTTCCGGGATGATCGCGACGACGTGCGAGCCTTTTTCGAACAAGACTTCGTGCAAAATCCGGGGGATCTTGTTCTTAATCTTGTAGACATTGTCGAAATGGTCACGCACGGCCTGGGTCACGGTTGCCAGGACCGTCGGAGGCAGTATGCCGGGAGTGGTCTGGTAATTCAGCTCCAGCGTGACCATGTCCTTCGGCGACGTGACCGAACTCACGAGGATCTGAGCGCCCAACTGCATGTCGGGCAACATCTGCATGACCGTGTCAGCATGCGAGATGTTGTTAGCGGTGCGACCCGCAATGTTGTGCAACGCGCCCAGACTGGGCGCTTCAATTTTGCGAGAACCGGCAGCGGTATGGTTCGGCTGGATCGTGGGATCAACCGCCTTCGACAGCAGAGAGGCGAGGGGTTTGTCCCGCGTCAGCTGCAATACCGGAACCCGCTCACGTGAGCCTTGCAGCTTCACGACTTGGGCGAACGAATTCTCTTTAGACATTTAGGAATCCTGCAACCGAATAGGTGGATGGAAGTGGAAAACAAATACTACCAAATCTACGTGGACAGCATTTTCGATCTGGCTTCCAGTATCGTGTTAAAGTTTAGCGACGCTGCCACGCTGATGAACCAGTGGGTTCAGACGTACACGAACGCCAGTTATGACGAGAATGACCCGCGTACCTGGAAATACTACCTCAATCTCTCGGGGGAGTATTTTGCCAGCGATGAGCAGATGCTGATCACCTCGCTTGACAGCCTTGAGGAGATTGTGTTCTCCAAGGCGAACCTGGAGTTTCACCGCGCGACAAAGAAAGCTTACGCTTTTGGCACAACATATTACAAAGAATTGGTCGACAAGTACCCCGATCAGGAAGACCTCATCCGGGGTATTCTTTATCCGGCGGACATTGACGCAGCAATTGCGGCATATGACGGTCAGATCGTGGCGTACCCGACCGACCTGGTGGAAGACACCGAGCCGAGCCTGATTCCGTCGCTGCAGGATCACGTCGATGGCTTTATCCGTCGCTGGCATAACGTGCAGTACACGAACACCGATAACCTGTATCTCGCAGGCTTGCTGACAGTGCTGTACGGCTCGCTCCCGGGTGCGATCGAGAACATCCGGATGAATGCGTGTCTGACGTACGAAGCGCACAGCTACCACGTGCAGCAGTACCTGGCGAGCAACTCCAAGCTCGACAAGTACGTGCCGTACATGACGCGTGCGCAGATGATGTACTTCTATCACAACCTGGCGTATATCCAGAACAACAACGGTCGCGAAGAGATCTTCGACGCGCTGTTGCAGAAGACGTTCACGGATCGTCATCTGCCGATGGGCCATTTCAAGATGGCGCATTCGACCGAGAACATGCCGGGGGATTCGTTGCTGCCGGTGGTGGTGTTCGAGAAGCATCCGCTGAACACCGCGGTGAACATCGACAACAAGAACCAGTTCTCGCTGGACGAAGTCCTGAACATCGAAGACATCATCAACCCGGTGAACCAGCTGTATCGGGATCAGGAAGAACTGCACATCGAGGACATCGCGACCTACACGCTGAATCCGAACGTGCCGACCAAGCTGCTCCAGTCGACAGTGATCGATTACACGGACAGTGAGAAGTTCCGGATGGCCGATATCGTCCTGCAGCACTGGCTGTGGCTGGCGCACAAGGACTACTACCGGGCGTATGTGAACTTCGTGATTCCGGCCAACGGTGTGCGGATCTCGCTCACCCCGCTGGACGCGTTCTGCTTCTACGCTTACGCGTTCGTCGTGGGTCAGGGCTTCCAGATGGACAGCCTGCCGACCGTGGTAGCGTCCCGTGTGGAACGGATTCCGCGTGCTGCGCTTGCGGACATGCAAGCCGTCGTGAATCCGGTGCGCGTGCCGGACAGCTGGTTGATGGCAGCACAGGCCACGATGCCCCCGGTCCAACCGATGATTTCGCTTGAAGCCTTCCGCAATCACTGCACGGATGTTTTCCATGCAGCGAACGAGCAGTGGGACATGGTCTGTCTGGAAGAGTACATGACGGCGCGGGGCCAGAAGGAAGCGGCGATCTGTCGTCTGTGGGGTGACGAGAAGTTTGCGCTGGGCGATACCCCGGGCCAGAACTACGCCGAGTGGTTTGCGGACCGAAACATCGTCGTCAAGGATCTGACGCCTGACCAGCTGCTGGAAGTCTCGCAGGTGATCCTGGCTGAAGCGACGGGTGCGAACCTGTCGTCCACGATCACGATGGCGGATATCCAGCGGGCGATGGCGGGGATTCTCACGGATCTCTCCAGCTACTCGATCCAGATTGGCCTGTCGATCAACTCGGGTCCGGTGATTGACGCAGGTTTCCAGCAGGTTCGGACGGACGACCTTGACATCAACACCTCCACCACGTATGGGATCGAGATTCCGTATGTCGACGAGTGGAATGTGAAGACGCAGGGGACGGCGAGTTACCTGCTGGACATGGACGTGTTCCCGGAGATCGACGTTGTGGGTCGCTCCACCACGTTCGAGCAACCGCTGCCCTTCAAGACCTGCTCGATTGCCTACTCCAAGGATGAAGCGTTTGTGATCCATCGCATCCTCGGTGTCCGGACACGTTACAACTGTCTGGTCGACATGCAGGGAGTGGACAATCCGCGCAATCTGACGGTGGTGCCGGGGATGGAAAAGTTCCTGAAGCTCCCGCTTGATCAACAGCAGGCGAGTTATGTGGATACCTGGGCGAATGCCGGTATCCCGGCCATGTGATAGTCGAGTAATTACAGGCCCTTCTCTATTGTGTGTAAGCACGGGACGTCGTTAAGTCCCGTGTTCCAACCTATTTCACCTTTCCGATTGAGGAAGTAAAAACGTGGACAATAACGTCACCCGCACTATCTACGGTGCACGCGTGCAGACCAGCCTGCTGCTGGGTTTGCCTTTCGAATTTCCGGCTTACTCGACGCTCAACGAACTGCTGGCCGTGCAGAAAGACACGCTGCCTTCGTCGACCGACAAGCCCAACCTCGGTTACTACGTCTGGGGCAACAAGGGTCACTCGATGATCGTTGGCACGGACGGTATTCCGCTGAACGAAACCGTGCAGCATCGCGCCACCGACGCTGGTCTCTTCGGCCAGCTGCCGTTCGTGCTGCGTGAGACGAACCAGGATCTGACCGCGAGCGATCGCGCGAAGTACGTGCTGCGTCGTCAGGAAAACCGCAATGGCGTGCCGTACTACGCCTACTACGGCCGTCGTCTCGACAAGAGCACGATGTCGGTCGGTATGTACTACACGCAGGTGCAGGACGGCATCGAGACGGTGACGAACTTCATCCCGCAACAGGCCAACCTGACCCCGACGCCGCAACAGCTGTCGAACACGGCCACGAACCTGATCAACGCGGACTACGTCTCGGCGCGTGCTCGCATGACGCTCACGATGACGGACTCGGACGTCGCGGAAATGCTCAACGTCGCCAAGGTGATCTACGACGACGAACGCTACGCGATCGTTTCGGAAATCGGTCTGTGTACGGGCGTGGACAAGATGATCAACGCACCGGGCTTCGGCGGTGGTTCGTTCCAGTTCAATGAAGTGATCGGTTGCCAGATCGCGGCGCACGTCGCGGCCTACAACCCGTTGCTTCAGACGAACACGGGCGTGTCGATCAACATGGACGTCGGCGTCAACGAACCGCTGTACGCGCTGTCGGCTGTCGATGGCTCGACCACGAACGGTCTCGTGAACGCGTAATACCAGGAGCAGTATGTTCACCAATCATTGCGAAGCCGATCTGCATGTCGGGCGCATTATTGGGATCGATCCAGGATCAACGACACTGGGGTGCAGCATGTTGGAGTACGACGTGCGCACCCTGGAGATCCTGCGGTTTTGTGCTTACACCTTTAATGCAGACAAGATGCGATTGGATGATCTGATCGCGCTGAACCACAGCGAGCGCTACGCGCGCATCTTGGCCCTGTCGGATGCACTGCACGACGTGTTTGTAGCTAACGGCCCCACCCACATCGCCTGCGAGTCACCTTTCCTTAAGCGCCGGTTTCCTCAGGCGTTTGCGGTGCTGACCGAGGTGGTGTTTGGTGTGCGGCTCGCGGTGCGCCGATACGATCCCACAATGGAGCTTGATCTGGTCGACCCGCCTACGGCCAAGAAGGCCGTCGGTATCGTTGGCAAGCAAGACATGTCGAGTAAGACTAAAGTCCATGAATGCCTCAAAAAGCTCGTCCTCGACAAGTTCGACGAAACCCACTCTGCAGCAAGCTTTGCGAAACTCGATGAGCATTCGACTGACGGGGGCGCTATTGCTTATTGGCGGTGGAAAAAGCTCTTCGAAGGTAACGAAGAGTAAGTAATATGTGAGACGCTGGGGTTACGACCCTGGCCTCTCCTCCATCCCCTTTTTTATTTGTTGAAGGAAAAAGAACCATGTTTGGACTCTCCGATATCGTGAAAGGCTGGGTAGGCAAAGCTATCCTCGCCGTGGTGTGCGTGGGTGCGGTGTACGCCACCGTGAAAGTGATCCAGGTCAAGAACGACAAGATCGTCACGCAGGAACAAACGATCACTGCGAAGGATCAGGTGATCGAGGCGAAGGACACGACCATCAAGCAGAAAGACGGCGAGCTGGCGCAAGCCCGTGCCGACGGCGTGCAGAAGGCCAAGTCCGACGACAAGACCGAAGAAGTCAAGGCTGCTGTCAAGCAGGAAGAAGCCAAGCCGGTCCAACAGACCACGGTGGCGCAACAATACGTGAACAACAAGCTCGACGCGATCAACAAGAAATACGCCGCCATGCCGCAGGATTCCGAGAATGCACAGCGCAAGGCGACCGAGATCTCGCTGGAACGCGCCAAGGGCCTGTGGCTCACGTACTGCCTGCAGGAACCGGCGAACGAGGCCTGCAAATAAGGAGTAACGATGATGAAATCTTTTCTTGCTGGGTTGGTGCTCGCTATCGGGCTGTCGGGCTGCGCGCTCGGGCCTCAGAAGGCGCCGGAACCCGAAGTACAGATCGTGAACAAGTTCGTGCCGGTGCCGGTGGAGATGACCGAAAAGGTCCATCCCTCGCCACCGCCCGAGCCTGTCGCGTACAGCAAGCTCACCTGTGATGCCAAGGAACAGACGCTGATGGACCTGATCCAGAAGCGTACGGAAGAGCTTGGTATCGCCAACGCTCGACTGATGGGCATTGCAGACTGGTCCAAACAACAGGCGGTCATCTTCACGCCGAAAGCAGACGCGGCGGCAGCGAACTGACATCCTGTGTAGGACGCTTAACCCGAGGAGTAGTTGATGTCTGCCGAAGAAAATAAAATCAATACGTGCGACATGCACGAAGTACCCACCGCTGAAGAGACCGAAGAACTCGAAGAGCGTCGTGAAGCCCGTGGCCTGAAGACGTGGCTGATCAAGGCTTTTACCTTGGCGTTTATCGTCATCCTGTTCGCGAGCGTCGGAACGCTCATTTACATGGTCGTGGTGCAAGAGAAGGACCTGGGGGCCACGATCATCGGTGAAGTGCTGAAGAGCGCGTTTGAAGTTGTGAAAGTTGTAATGGACTAGACGCACGGGGCTGGGGAAACCCAGCCCTTTATGCCGCTTTCTTATGTCTTAATCCATCCCCACTAAAACCATGAAAGCACTGCACGACATCTTCTCCGGCCTGAGCCTCGTGGCTCCCGGCCTGATGAAGTACAAGCTGGGTCTCGAAGACCTGGAGAACGGCCAGAAGGCCAAAGAGAAAGAGTACGTCTGGTACGGTCGCTTGACCGACGCCAGCGAACTGCAGAAGGCGGCTTCGCAAGAAACCCAGAAGCAATCCTCACTCAAGGGGAATGGCGGTACGATCCGGGTCCGGGAAACGGGCGCGATGGGTCAGGTGCGCTACACGCTCACCGCCAAAGCCTACTCGGGTCGCGGTGAAGCGGATGAAGTCTCGGTGCCGGTGTCGAAAGACCTGCATGAAGTCTTCAAGGCCATCACGGGCGAATCGATGGACAAGATCCGTTACACTTTCCCGATCGAAGGCTCGGAACTGAAGTGGGAAGTCGACGTCTTCATCGACGCTCAGGGCAATCCGAAGGACTGGGTCAAGATCGATCTGGAAACGCCGGGTGAGATGACTGAGTGGCCGCCGTTGCCGGTGACGCTGGCCGATACCATCTTCGGTGGCAATGACCTCTACACGCCGGAACAGAAGGCGAAGCTGGCTGAGCTGTACTCGACGGTATTCACGAATAAGCTCGTGGACGCCTAAGACCGCTTTAAACGGCTCATAGCGACATAATAGGACTACGGACAGGGCTTTCCCCGTCCGTAGTCCTTTATGCCGTTGTAGAGGCTCTGGTGCGTTCCTGGAGTGCTTTCTGTTTGCGTGTCAACGTACCGTGGCGATGAATACGAGATTTCGCGCAGATTTCGCATTCATCTAGCCAGAATCGGTCATCACAGCGCACCCAATCATGCTCGTGCGGTAAGAGACCTTTGACAAACTGATTGTGGCGAAGACGGTGACGCATCATCCATAGACGATGCCGCACCTTATTGAACAAGACGGGACGGGTCATTGCGGCTCCTTTGTGACAGAACATATAGCGACGGCATAAAAAAGAAAGAGGCTTCCTCCATCCGAAGACAGAAGAAGCCTCTTATCACGTCCGACGAATCTTGTCCTTGAACCGGGCCATTGATACACCCCAGTCAAAGGACGAGTAATCGAACTCATACCCGTTCAAGAAACCACCCACGACGTAGCCGTTGACGATGATCGGAGAATTCTCGACCACCGGCACGTACAGCATCGTCGAAGGATCGCCACCCAGCACTTCCACCGGCGTCCGTTGTTCGAAGCCGTTGATGGTAGCGAATTCCGCATCCCCGAGCAGCAGGTCTTGCGGATTCGGCAGCCCCCGCACCACACCGCGCTCGAACTGATTGCGCAGCATTTCCGGGTTAGCTGTCCACCAGCCCTGCTTGTCGCCCTGACGCACCCAGTACGGGTGTTCTTCCGACCAGTGGTGTCCCCAGTCCTCATTGAACGACATGAGACGGCGGTTACCCAGTTCAACCGTATGCAAGCGCTGAACCCGGGTCGGACCATTGACACCGCGCACCAGATCACCCGCCCGGATATCCTGGATCGGCTTCAGGGTTCCGTCAGCCATCAGGGTCAGACTGTCGGCAACGAAGCAGTGACCATTACCAGCGTTACCCGTGTAGTCCGGCGGCGGCGCAGGCGGCTGCCCGTTGACGTAGCCTCCAGGCGGTTGTGCGCGCGGCGCCCACGAAGGCCCGGCAAACCAAGCATTGTAGTCCCGCGGTTGCCCTTGCCCGACAGCGCCCGATGCACCGTAGAACGTCCAGACATTCGGCCCGAGCTGGATGCTGTAAGACTTATCGTTCGTCAGCTGCACCGAATCCCCAATACTGGATTGGAAGATAAAGCCATCCAACGTCGCATTGTGCACAATCAAGGTGATGTTGGAACCGGACCGATAGAACCCACCCACCGGAATGCCGCCAGGATTACCCGGCATCGGCGTGTTGGACCCCGGCCAGCCAGAGTAGCCGACTTGGTCGGGATTAGGGGTTCGTGTATCATCCCCGCCCGACTGTCGCCAGTACGTCCCACCCATGTAGAGGTACAGGCTACGTCCCAAATTCTCGCGGTTTGCACCGGTGTAGTTCTGGTTGTAATACTGCGTACCCCGTTCATGGACCTGCATCCCCACACTCTTTCCGTACCACCAGCTCCAGGCGTAGCGCTGATACGAATTCACACCAGCCAGCTTGGAGACCGCCGAGTTCGATGCTGTGATCCCGGCGCTGCCCTGCTGACATTCATTCCGGGCCTGACCAATACTGATCGGGCCACTGGAAGGCATTGGCATGATTCACCTCCTCATGCGGCCAGAAGATCCGTGTAGCCCAGACGGCGACAGATTTCCTGTTGGATTTGATCGGCTTCCTTCTGCGCTTCGATCAGCAGAGCCACCAGCTTTTCGTACTGCACCGTCAGGAAGTTCTTGCCGGAGAGCGATTCACCCGTTTCCGGATGACGATCGAACGGCGCGAGGCCGACGATTTCCGGACACACGACCTGGATCTCTTGCGCGATCACACCCATGTACTCACGGTCTTCCAGCTTGAGCACGTCGAGTGCCGAAACCTTATAGCGATACAACACGCCACGGATCAGCCGCACTTTAGCCAGCGCACCCTGGATCGGTCGGATGTTCTTCTTCAGACGACGGTCAGAGTTGAACGCCCAGACGTCGCCGCCTGCCGAGATACCGCCGGTCGTGGAGATACCGCCACCACCCACGGAGATACTGCTGCCGACCGAGATGCCGCCGTTCACGTTGATCCCGCCGTTCACCTGGAGGCTGTCGTAGAGGCCCAGCCAGTTGAGCCAGGTGTTGGAACCGATTGCTACCTTCTGGTTGAGGTAGGCCTGGATCGTAGGCGCATCCCACGTATTGAGCTGACCCACCGTCACTCCGTGCGGGTTGTCCCGGCGATTCGCGTGAGCATCCGCCGATGCCTTGACTACGGCATCCTTGTTGTCGATCGTCGGACCGTCGTACGTGTTCAGCTGACCCACCGTTGTTTTGTGCGGGTTGTTGTAGTCGGTCAAGTGCGCCTGCAGTGCATTACCTGCGGGCGCCACTGCCACATACTGCGCTACCAGGTACGGCGTCATGAACGCCGTCGTGACAGTGCCGGCCTGTGCCTGCGCCAGTGTTGCAGTCGGGAAGTTGTCCACACTGCCCAAACCAACCTGAGCTTTCGTCGTGCCGTGTGGGTTGTCCGTACGCGCTACGTGAGCAGCCAACGGGTTCACCGCCTTGTTCGTCACATACTGCGCGATGATGTTCGGCGTAACGAACAGATTCGCCGCCGTGCCGGTATCCATATCGGACTGCACTGCGGTCGAGTAGTTCGACACGTTACCGAGACCGATTTGCGTCTTGGTCACACCGTGCGGGTTATCGGTCCGTGCAACGTGTGCTGCCAGATCCGATGCCACCTTAGCGATAGCGTCGGAGTTCAGGCCCGCCCAGGTGTCGATGTAGCGATAGATCTCATCGTGCGAGGCAACGTCACCCGTGAGGATAGCGTTGCGCAGCTGGATCAGTGCCGACACCACGTACTCGAAGCCATACACGTCACCGGCATCGTGCCAGTGCGTAGCCGGATCGAACAACGCAGGCCGGCCGATAATGTCACCCCACGCCACCGGACGGTCGCCCAGATTCAGGCTGTCGATCATTGCGATGATCGCGTCCATGGAGTAGGAGTAATCACCACCCAGCGCCTGGTAGTTGATGCTCACGCTCGTGACGAGCGGCTTCGTGATCAGGATGACCCCGAAGATTTCCTTACCGTAACGTCCCGTGGGGAACTCGAACAGTTCACCGAAGTAGTAGTCAGTGCCCTTGATGAGGGGCATCCCGGTCGCCATGTCGTTGACCACACACGACTCTGCGTAGAAGCCGCCATACGTCGGAGCGATCGCTCGCACCGTACGGTTAGACAGCTGATGTTCTTCGCCGACGACCAGGTTATCCGGACTGGTGCCGGTGCCATCCAACGGATAGCGATAGATGGGGCTCGGAGTAGACATAAGCAATTGCCTCACGCGGGGTGGTTGCCCACCCCGCTTTCAAGAAAGATTACGAGACGGTGATGCTGTTGAGCGCCGTTTCGATGTCAGACACACGCTGTGCCAGCGCCGTGTACTGAGCGGACGTTGCGTAACCCACCGGGGCAACGTAGGTGATGCCGGTAGGCTCCACCACCACGCTGTCGTCGGTCATGAGCGGCGTTGCTGCCAACCCAGCCAGCTGCGTCAGCGACAGATCGGAATAGCCCGCGGCGACCTTGGCCCACACGAACATCTTGCCCGCGCCATTGAGCGTCCAGCCGAACGTCACGTCGGTATCTGCCACGCCGTTCAGGCGCGTGATGTCGAGGTTACAGTTCGATGCCACACCACCGTTTTTCGCATGGATCAGGTAAGCCGCCGATTGCGTAGCCTGTTGTGCTGCGTCGGAAGCTGCTTTTGCCTGACCGCCCGTCACGAACCAGTAAGAGTCCGGGTAGGTGGTGGCGATACCGTCCGGCGTCGTGGCGGCATACACCGTCAACGAACCCATCGGAATCCAGCGATTGGCCGATACAACCGGATTGTTCACGTTGCCGTTCGACGTCTTCGGCGCGACAACCGCGAAGTTTCCGGAAAGCTTAGACGCTGCCTGCAGCATGATTTCGTCAACCGACAAACCTGCCAGCAAGTTGGAGTTGTCAGCCATCCCAGCTGCAGCGGCCTTACCGGCGAGCACGTCCGCGGTGAACTGCGCCGCAGTCTTCCCAGCGACCCAGTCCGACGTGAGCAACACGTACTTACCCAGCGTCGTATCAACCTGCACCTTCGTGTAGGCACCAACCTGGTCAGCCGTCACCTGGTGCGGATTGTTCATATCCGCCAAGTGAGCGATCGGCGTCGCGAACGCATTGATAGCGTCGACCGTGTGGCCCGGCGTCATGAACAGCGTGTTCGACGTACCGGCTTGCGCATCCGCCTTCGAGGCCGTAGCGAAGTTGTCCACCAGACCGAGGCCAACCTGCGCCTTCGTCACGTTGTGGGGGTTGTCCGTACGCAACGCGTGAGCCGCGATGTTCGTACCGGCGTATTGCGTCACCAGCTGTTGCACACGCAGCGGCGTCATATACGACGCATTGTCCGTACCGTCCAGCGCCTGCTGCTGCGTAGCGATCGGATAGTTCTGCACGTTGAACAGACCGACTTGAGCGGCTGTCACGTTGTGCGGATTCAGCTGGTTGTTGATGTGAGCCGTGAAAGCCGTACCCACCTGCTGTGCGATCGCCTGAGCCGTCTTCAACGGCGTCATGAACGACGTATCGACTGCACCCGCCTGAGCTTCTGCCGTGGTCGACACCGCATAGTTCGCGACGTTACCCAATCCCACCTGGGCTTTGGTCACGCCGTGCGGATTGTCGGTACGACTCGCGTGCGCATTCACCAGCGCACCACCCAGTGCCGCGATCGCGTAACTGGTGCTCAGCGGCGTCATGTAGAAGTTGTCGCTCGTGCCAGCTTGTGCAGCGGCCTGAGTGGCGGTGGGGTAGTTCTGGACATTGCCCAGTCCGACCTGTGCCTTCGTGACGTTGTGCGGGTTCGAGTAGTTGTTGATGTGAGCCGACAGCCCGCCACCGTTACCCGACAGGATCGCGTCGCGCACGTCCTGAATCCCTGCAACCACGCTCGACATACCAACCATGTCGATCAGATCCCACTCGTGATTGACCACAGGGAATCGTTCAGGTAAATACGTGATTTGTTCCCACGTCGTAATACGGGGATTGCGCATCTCTTCAGCGAGAATACGCGTGATCTCGGCCGTGCTCAGGTTCCATTCGCCGCCAACAGTGTTGTAGCTGATCGACAGGATACCCTGGGTGTCCGTGTCGAGGAACGAGATCGAGCCATAGACCGGCTTCGCACAAGCGCGCGAAGCATCCAGAAACTGGTTCGACAGATAGTAGTCGATACCCGGTTTGAGCGGGCGAATCGACGCATCCGGAAACTGCATCTGGATGGTGAGGCTGTCCTCAAAAAACGGCGCGAAGTTCGGGATGACGTAATGGTAATCCCGGAAATTCACCGCCGTGATAACGTGCTGCTCATTGGTGATCCGATTCACGGACGAAGTGCCGCTAGGATCGAAGGGATACTGGTAAGCGGTAGCCATTGAACTAAAGTCCTTTCATGGAATCTCGGGCTACTGTCGGCCAAGACGAACGCGGCAACCCGCCCCTTTCCCGGAGGGAGAGAGGGCTCGGGCCGCTTGAGAAATTACTACTTAGCCTAATAGTAGATCACATTATTTGAGCCATTTTAAGCCGCATAAAAAGCGGAAAAACGCACTCTAACGGAGTTTTTCATGTATCAACTGGTCTCTGCGATTGCGCAACTCAAGGTGGCCGGCACGGCTTGGGCTGCGGTGGATCTGAGTACCTCAACGCTGGCGGATATCGACAGCGGGTACTCCGACGTGTATCTGCGGGTCTCCAGTCCTTTCTGGACGAAAGACCAAACGATGCGCTTTGGTGACATCACCAAAAACTTTGCCGACCGTACCCAGACTATCGCCGGGTTTTTCGCAGCGCAGGGTAACACGACGCTGCCGTCAACCGATGGTCTGGCAGAAATCGTCACCGGTCAGATCAAGTACGCCGATGCGGTATGGGCGGGGTATCAGTTGGATCGTGGCAAGTACAGCACGAGCCCGACTACGATTCCCCAGCCGGATGACGCGGATGTCCTCATCATGTCCAAGCCTGGTGTGGACGCCCGCGTTTTCTATAAGAATTGCCTGGTGTCCATCAATGGCCTGATTCACGCCACTGATGCCGACAGCCAGTACATCTACGTGAGGGACGCAGCGAAGAGCAATTACCTCAGCCGTCGCAATGAAGTGGGGATTCTCAACTTCCGTGACGTCGGGGAACTGACCTTCGTGCCGATCACGCCGGACATGCTGTTCAAGGCCCATCCGGATCAGCCCTTTGCCAACCAGATCTTTATCAAGAGTCCGGTCTCGGCAGAAGGCAAGACGGCAGCGCTCGTGATGGGCGGCTACCTGTTCCTGCACGACAACACTTCGTTCTTCCGCACGGCGGAGGACATCTTCTGTCTGGATACCCAGACTGTGGCGCTGCTCGATCGCTTCTTCGAATCGCGCGGTCTTATCGATCTTTCGCCGTTGGGTCTGGAATACAACGGCGCCCACCAGATGCAGATTTCCCGAGCCCAGCTCTTCAGTGATGACGTGCTGACGAAGTGGATGACGCTCTCCCAGAGCTTCCTGGTCTTTATCGACAGTCCGAACGTGGTGGTGGAACGCACCCAGATCGCGCCCACCCAGCTCGCCAAGCAATACCTCACGTACGAAGAGCCCACACTGCCGATGCTTGGCGGCTTTGGTCTGGTCTGGCCGTACTGGCCTCAGGAGGACGATGGAGTCTGGTCACTGTCGGTGGGGGATAACATCTACAGCCACCGCCTGTATCACACGACGCCGCCTGACGAAGCGCCGATGCCTGCCGATAATCGCCGACCCTATGGCCGGGAATCGTACAGCTACGCCCACTTCCTCGACGTGCAGTCCGAAAAGGTTGTGATCACCTCTAACACTTACTAGCACTCCCTGGAGATACCATGGTTGTTATCGATGAACACGACGTAGGGAAAAGTCGTGAACAGGTTCTTCTGTATTTGATCTACGAAGCCACGGGTCAAGTCATCCCGCTGGAGAAGGCCCGCTTCGGCGACCCGCAGGAGGTCGACCCCCGTAAGGATCTGTGGGACGATCCGAATACGTTCATCCCGGCTCAGATCGACATTCAGTACGATGCACGCTTCTGGGCCAAGGGTTCGGGCTTCCTGTACCGTCGCCGGTGCATCATGAACCACACCAAGGCGTCCGACCTGAGCAGTGTGACGCCTGCGAAGCTGCCGTTCAAGATGTCGGACATCCTGGACCAGATCAACGCGCTGATGCCCTACCCGATCGCGGTGGCGGACATCATCGACTACGAGTACACGACGCTCGACGAGGTTCATGCCGGGGTGACGCTCCGGGCCAATCCGAAGTCGCTGCTCTGGATCAATGGCAAGACCTTCACGCTCAACACCGATCTGCTTGAAGGCGGTCCGCTGATTCAGAACCCGGATCTCGATGGTTTCAACGAGTACGTTGCCCCGTAACACGACGGCATAAAAGGCCGGGGTTACCCCCGGCCCTTATGACGCTATTACATCTTGAAGAAGAATGCAGAACCCAGCAACCCGATGATAAAAGCACCGCCCACCATCAGCAGGACCTTCATCGTATCGCGCTGCTGTCTGAAGACGATATAGGCTCGCGCCTCGTTCATCGTCAACAGCTCTCCGGTACGCAACCACTTGAACGTGCTGTTCGTTTCCGTGATCATGTTGTTCTTGAAGTCGAAACACTCTTCTCGAACTGTCGCGGCTTCCCGTTGCTCCCGACTCGCGTCCATCCGGTCCTTGCGTTCGCGAACCGCCTGACGACGACGGCTGCGCTCAACTGCTTCTTCCAGTGCCCGACGATCGCGAATCAGCTTTGCGGTGCGCCAGGCGACCTGCTGCTTGCTCGTACGCAGCGGATACCCCGCTCTGGTGATTTTTCCCTTCATCTTCTTTTCCTCGGTCGATCAGCCGAAAGGCCACCAGCCCCTCCAATATGCTACGGCTGCAATTGCCGCGTAAAGCAAAAACATCATCGCCGGCAATTGCAGCACCAGCTCATTACCTTTATTGTTACGGGGCTTCGTGGCTTTCATGGCTTCCTCAGGCCGCCAGTTCCGTGTACTCATTGTACTTACGGTTGACTGGCACAGTGATGTTACGTTTATCAATCACAGAGATTTGGGCGTTGTAGAACGCGCCATAGCTCGACTCGTAGTGGGAGATCATGAACAGCTGCGAGAAGCTCAGCTGGTCGATCAGTTGTTGAACCACCGCCGTTGCAGCCGTACGATGCGACTCGTCAAACGTCTTGCCGAATTCATCCAGCGAGAGCGGTCCTTTATCCAGACCGAGACACTGGGCTGCGACAATACGGAAGCCGAGATCGATCATCTCCTTCTGACCCGACGAACCCTTTGCTACGTCTTCCACCGGTTCAGGGTTGTGCGCGACCGTGAGCGGGAACTTGTAGTTCAGCTCGGCCGACTCTTCTTCCGTCGAGCAGTCATGCACTTCCATCCGGTACGTCCAGACCTTGGCGATCAGGGCGTTCATCCGAGCGACGTAGTTACGGATAAACCCGAGCATGCCTTCTGCAATCAGACCATCCACCGGCGAAAGAGCTGCAGCCAAAGCCTTGTGAGCTTTCTCCGACTTCTCGTGGTTTTCGATCTGCTTCTTCAGGTCATTGATCAGGGCCTCGTGCTGGTCAATCGAATTCACCCGCGTAGAGAGCGCCGAGATCTCCAGGTGCGTGTCAGCCAGTGCTTCGTCGATGATCTCGTTCTTCAGCGCGTCGATGATCGCAATGCTCGCCTGACCGAAGTCCTTCTGGGCCTGCACCATCCGGTCACCGATCTCGTACATGTGCTTGATCTGGCGCTGCGTCATCACCAGTACGTTCAGCTTGTCCTGCGTGTAAGCCTTCTGCTTGGAGAGACGACCGATTTCCTCTTCCAGCTGATGTAACCGTACCTTCTTGCCCTTGACGGCTTCCGACTGGGCATACTGCGCGAGCTTCAGACGGTGCATGTCCGTCTGGATCTTTTCACGGATGGCGAGTACCTGCATCTCGATGCGAAGATCCGAACGCACCAGTTCAATCAGCGTGAGGCAGTGCTGGGGTGAACGACGTAACTGATCTTCTCCCGTGATCAGATCCCACAACGGCTGGAGTTCCGGCGTGTTCCGTGTAATCCGCACATACTCCTTGTACAGGTTCGCATAGTTGCTGAGCTTCTCGTGCTGTTCCTTGTACTCGGTAATCTGCTTGGTGAGCGTAGCCAAGAAACCCTGACCGCTAGCGATGCGTTGCTTCAGTCCCAGGTGCTCCGTTTCCGTGTAACCCATCTTGAACGAGTGCTCGCACTTCGGGCAGCTGACCGCTTCCGCCGCTGAGAGTTCCAGCAGGTGTTTCTCGCGGTGTTCAAATCCCGCGAGCTTTTCCTTGTTCACACTCAGCGACAGTTCCAGCTCACGCAACTTGTCATTGACCTCGGCCAGCGCCTGCGAAGTCATCAAACCATCCGGATCAGCAGGAAGGTCCGTCAGAACGCTGTAGAGCGATTCGTAGACCAACTCCATGGATTGGCTTGCCGCGAGGGGCTTGAAGCCCTCCAGAGGCTTCTTACGCGTTTCTAGGAGGTCTTGCGCCTTCTTATTCGCAGCGATGACGTCATCCTGGAGTTTGGTGACGTCTTCATCCTCCAGACCCGACACGGAATCCACTTCCGACGCGGCTTTGATGAACTCTTCCGACGCACGAGCATAGACGCCTTCGATGCCGTGCAGTTCCGCCCGCAAGGTATCGATGTCTTCCTGATACTCTTCCGGAGTGATGTAGCATTTATCACGCAACACCTGACGCACACTACGGAACTTGCCCAACAGTTCATCGATCGTGGCCTTGGCGGCTTCAGCAACTGAACGCGCGCCCAGAACCGTCGGGGCATTGGCATTGCGCAGCATGTACATCGACTGCGATTCCTTGTTCAGTTCCGACAGCCGCTTGCGCATAATCGCGATCTCTTCCTCTTTCAGCGCATTGGCCGTTTCGGTAGCCAGACGCTTCTTCAGATTCTTGATCGTGCCATGGTCGTCGCGCTGCGCCGTCTGGATCTTCTGGTACAGCTTGATCGCGAAGGTGTAATCCACCACGCAGAGCAGCGTGAAGACTTCACGACGGCGGGCGGCCGACATCCCCGTGAACTTCTCTTCACCCAGCATGATCTCGTGGGTCTCGGCAGTGACGCCGAAATGTTCCTTGACCAGTTCCTTCTGGATCGTCACGGTGCGACCAATGTTCAGGTTCTCCCCGTCCACGTAGAAGTAGTGGTCCTGTCCATCCTTGAAGTCCGAGATCAGTTCGTACGTCTTGCCCAGGTGGGCGATCAGGATACGTTTCTTTCCGCCCTTCTGGTAGAAATTCTTGTTCGCCGGCAGCGGCGAGAGTTCGTAGAGGATCGAGCTTTTGCCCGAACCATTCGTGCCCAGAATCAGCTGGACGATTTCTTTCAGCGTCAACTTGAAGTACCGAATATAGTCGATCGGCAGACGCTTATACAGTTCAAGTTCGAGTTCTAGGATTTTCATTGGTAAATTCTTTGAGATTTTGGTGCATACTGCCAACATCAGATTCCCGGAAAGTGTCAATTTCTACTTTCACCAGACGAGTACCAAATGGAATGTAGCAAACTGCAGATTTACTCGTACGGTGTGGTGGCGGCAAACAAGTCACTATCATCGAACGAGATCCAGGTTACCCCGATGGAGCGGGTGACCATGAACAACGGGGAGCTGACCGATAATCTCAGCTCCAACAACGTAAAAGGCCAGGACGCGGATGGCGCGTCCTTTGAATCGACGGTGCGCAGCGCCAACACCCTGACTGCGCGCTGGTTACCCTTTGGCTCCAACCGTAAGACCTCGCCGGACGTACGACGCGGGGAGAAGGTCTGTATCTGGAAGTTTGCAGATGCGGACAAATACTACTGGAGCGAGCTGGAGTACGAGCCGAACCTGCGCAAGCTGGAAACGGTTATCTGGGCATTCAGCAATACCTCGGCGGAAGGCGACGACGCCACGGAAGACACCACGTACTTCCTGGAGATCTCCACGCACAAGGGTCTCGTACATTTCCATACCTCGCAGAGTAACAAGGAGCCGTATGGGTACGACCTGATGATCAACACCAAGGACGGGATCTTCCAGTTCTTCGATACGATTCAGAACGCAATGTTCATCGACTCGGCAGCCAAGCGGCTGGTGTTGAGAAACTCCTCCGACTGTACGTTCGATATGAACGACCAGGATCTGAACGTGAATGTCCCCGGGGACTGTAACTGGAAGATCGGTGGCAAGTTCCAGATGCAGGCTGACGGAGGCTGGTACGTCCAGGCTGGTGAACAGGCTCAGTTCATCACGCCCAAGCTGATTACCACCGAACTCTTCCAGTGCGGAACGGAAGCCATCGTGGGGACCAACCTCACGCTGGGTGGCGGGATGCAGTCGGGTGTCTCGGGCGGCGCAGGCTCGGGTACGATCCAGTTGAATGGCGCGATCCAGGCTACCCAGGGCGCTTCTTTCAACGGTACGGTGGACGCAGTGAAGTTCACGGGCGACGGCTCTGGCCTGTCGGGTGTCCAGCACTAAGCGGCATAAAGGCCAGCGGGGTCACCCCGCTGGCCTTTATGCTGCCATTACGACGGCGGGAGCTTCGTCTTGATGTAGTCCTGCAGGGCGTTGATCTGCTGCTGCAGGGCCGTGACCTGTGCCTGGGCGGCGAGATACTTCGCCCGGTCAGTCGTGGTGTTGGTAATCTTGGCTTGACGTCCCGCTTCCAGTGCGTCATGATCTGCCTGGGAGAGTTTCGACACGGCCGAGATTGCCACTTCCTTCACCGTCGGCATGACACCGATGGTATCCTGACACAGGTTCGCCAGCGTGTTCTTCAGGCCGGAGAGATCCATGTACTGCGGGATCGCTCCCAGTTCCAGACCGAGCACCATCACCGTGTAGGGGACGCCGTTCAGATCCGGAAAGGAGAGGATATACGTGGACGGCACGTACACCCAGTGGCCTGCTGCGGAGACCAGACCCGCGATCACGACCTGGTTGGTCACGTCCGCATCGTAGGTTTCCTTCGGGAGCCCGTTCTTGTCGTAGAACTCTTCGAACGGATCGACGCCGAGTTCCAGATAGTCCGAGATCCGGCGCAGCGAATCGGCACGGTACGACGTGTTCGGTTGCAGCTGCGTGTCAAACGGGGCCTTGAGCTTGTAGATGCCCGAGGTCCCAATCGGTGGGAGCAATGCCATCCTACTCTCCTATCAGGAACCCGTTGCAGGCGGCGGCACGTTCTGCTTGGCCAGCACCAGCAACAGCACGCGGTTGTAGGACTTACCCACGTAGACGCGCGTACCACGCGTCACCCGGTACATCCCCTTCGGCATGTCGGTGGCGTTGTTCATGCTTTCGGCCGTGGTCACCAGCGACATCATCACCTGGGCCCAGGCCTGCGTGTCGATCGACATGCGACCGAAGTCGGTGGAGTCCGAACCCACGCTGATGAAGTCGGGATAGTAGTCCGTGATCTTCATCTTGCCGTCCCGGTTCTCGATGTGCCCCACCACCGCCATCTGCATCGAGCGGTACGGGAACGCCATCACCTGCGAGACCGCCTTGATCTGGTCCGAGGTGTAACCGTCAGCGTAGGTCGTCAGCCAGTCAACGCACTTGCTGTTGTCCGCGATCGGGCTATACACGCCGTAGTCGAACACGCGTTGTTCGGCGGCATAGCTATCCCAGAAAGGGGCGAAGACGTACTCCGTGCGCTTGAAGATGTCCGGGAAGATCACTGCCCATTCGTCGCGGGAATGCGTCGAGTTGGCCAGGATGTAATTCACCAGCGCATCACGGATGATGTCCGGGTCGTTGCCTGCCGGACCGTAGATCACCACGGTCCAGTAGACGTCGAAACGCCGCGTCGTATTCACCGGGTCGCGGTACTCGTACGGGTCCGTCCGGGTGACGGTCGAAGGGAAGCCGTTTTTGGCGGCTTCGGCACGATCCATCATTTGAGACGGCGTAATAGCCGCGATCAGGTTCTGCACGATAGAACCCGGATTGAAGAACTGGTCCAGGTTATCGAACGGCGGCACCACGACAATTTCGTAGTCCGTGTACTGGTTCTTGAATGCTTCCAGTCCGAGCCACACCTTGTTCGTGTTGTCGGCGGCACCCGCGGTCGCATCCGTCCAGGAAATCCATTCCGGCACCCACCAGGCACCAGCATTGACCATCGGACCCATGTCCACGGCGTTGGCGGTGAGCGTCTCCGCTTTGGCCTTTACCTGGAGCAGGATTTCATCGTAGTACAGTTGTCCCGAAGTACCCAGTGTCGCACGAACAACGAGATCCACCAGGCCGATTGCCTGGTCAACCACGGTCTGCGACATTGCCTGTTTCACCCCGTCGGTCGCGCTGCCGAAATTGAACAGATCGTAACCGGTCAGGGTGGTGTGGTGGTACAAGCCTAATTCTTTCGTGAACGTCTCGGCATAAGTCGTAAGTTCGCCGATCGGGGTCACGACTCCCGGCTCATTCGAGGCAAATGCGAGTACATCGCAAAAGCTCTTGCTTGAGTACATTGTTAGATCTCCATTTTGCGTAACGGGGAGTATTTCGAGACCAGACAATTTAGCTGGTCGAACACACAGAATTAAGGAGCTTTCATGGCTTTCATTCAGCTACTTGTTAGCCTATGGCCCTTTTTGAAAGAAATGTTTGTCGGCGAGAAAATCAAAGATACAGACGCTTCCAAAGAGCGCGCCACGGGTAAATCGCAGGATCGCAAGAAAATGCAATTTGCTTCTTCCGTCGCACGCTGGTGCGTAGACCGGATGCAGTCGTCCCGACGGTTCCTCACCATCGTACTGATGGTCCTGATGCTGTCCTTGTTTATCAATTACAAGGTCGTCTCGAAGTTGGCGGTGTTAGCACCGCGTCAGGATGAACAAGCGGAACCGCATACGGCACCGACGACGGAGAAGAAAGAACACCCGACCATTCCTCGCCCGCCGTCGGAACGCGACGCGTTGTACGAGCAGACTGTGAGGGAACTCAAAGTCCTTTACGGGAGCCACTAACAATGATCCGCGTATCACTAAAACTCATGGTGGGTATGCTCCTTACGGGGTGCACGGTCAATACCTACCATTCCACAAGCTACGACCCTCAGTTCCGCAAGGAGACCACAATCACCCAGAACATCCTTCTGGGTTCGATTGCCACGGAAGATAAAACAGAGGTCAAGGAGCCGACACCGCCGACTCGCAATGTCGTGGTGGGCAACACCCGTATCAAACCTGAATGCGGGGCGTACAAGCCGCCTGGCGTACCTGATCCGGTCAAGGTCGATTTCTCTGATCTCGACAAGGCTCAGAGTGCGGCAGAGATCAACGAAGTGGCGCTGGCGAATGTCAAGGCGTTGCATCAGCAAATCCGAGCCATCCAGGCACAGCAACAGAAAAGCTACGAGGACTACGTGAAACGTTGTGTGGTCAGGTGAGGGGTTTAATTACCATCGACGACGATAGTGTGTAGAAGAAATTCTTCGCGCTATCGTCTCCTCCCTTTCAACACTAACGCAGAAAAACCATCATTTATGTTCGGATACGTCTTTTACCCCGACGGTGGGTGCCATCCGCAGCACGAGTACAACGGCGCCGGGATTCACGGCTACCGCTGGAATCTGGGACTGACGGCCAAGGGCATCGGGCACAACACCCACTCGGCCACATTGCGTGGCTATTGCAGCAAGGGCGACTCCTTCGAGTTCGCCAGCAAGGACATCAAGAACGAAGTCAACGAGAAAAGCCGTGAGGAATTTCTCGCCTGGCTGGACGGTTCGAGCAGCAATGGTCCGAACTTCGAACATCGGGTTCCGCTCGAACGGTACTACGATGCTTTCATCCCTCTCGAATTCGGCGGCACCAACAACACGGCCGAGCTGAACGCAGCCATTCACTGTCTGGAGCGCATCGCAGCGGAACCGGACTTTGACCAGTGCGCGATCATCGTGGTTCGTCAGGATAGCCGCTATGTGGTCGATGGCCACAACACGTATCTGTCGTCGTGGCTCAAGAACAACTTCACCCGTCGGGACGGTACTACCGTCAAGAATCCGGAACTTTGGCAGCGTGCGCACGCCATCGGCGAGCTGATTCGTTCCAAGGGCGTCCGGATTCACTTCGAGTGGGTGGAAGGCCACGGCACCTGCATCGGCAATAACTCTGCAGACGAACTGGCAACGGCTGCCCGGATCACGTCGAAGGACGCCAAAGCTGTGGCGGCTCTGGACACCACGTTCCGGGTTTCAGAAGTGACGGACTATTGGGCGTCACGTGCGGATGCGCGTCATCCGTTTCTGAGCCATCGCTACCTTTATCTCGATATCGCAGATGCGGGATCGGAGCGCAAGGAATACAAGTTGTCCACCCAAGGCAAGCAGTCGGAACTCGACGGCAAGCGGACGGCGGATGACGGGTACTCACTCGTGCGTATCCAACCGCAGCGGCATATCGAAAGCATCGTCGTCAAGCAGGATAGCCTGCCGCGAGATGTCGACTACATGTTCAAGTGCGATCTGGACAATATCTACGGTGGCGCGTCGCGCTACCTGGACATGTACGGAACGGACTTCCTGCACCGTGTGGTCGATCATAAGCGCCATCTTCAAACGTTCGGGAAGGTGGTGGTGACGGTGGAATGCATGCCGCCCTTCCTGGTTGACCGTGTGTTCGACAGCGTGGACATCCTGGCAGATTATCTGGATGCGTACAAGAATCCGGACGATCTCACGATCTGCGTGACGGACATCACTGCATCTTTCTTCGATTACAAGGAAGAGGCCGAAAAGGTGAAGAAGGGAGAAGAGCCGCGTACCAAGACGGTGTGCACTCTGCGCCCCGAGATTATCGTCGGCTACGCGAAGCACAAGGCACAAGCACAGTGGAAGGAATCCGGCGGCGAAGTTAAATCGTGTGATGTTACGCTGCGCCTCGGCATTGATTTGCCTGATCGCAATGCGTTGCGTAAACTGGAAGACCTGCATCCGAAGATGTGGTTGCTCACCAACACCTTGGGTGAAGGCTCTTTCATGTACGCCGTCATCATCGAAGCCGGAGATGATGTGGGGATTTGGTCTGGAGTCAATTCCAGCATTCGTGTCACAGCCAAGCCATCTAAGGCGAAAGCGGCGAAGTGATTCTCACTGGGTCCTGAGTTATCTCCTTTCTTGTTTAACCGAGAAGAAGGCGCGCAGTCTATGGCGCCTCGTACGGAGCAAACCAATGGCACCAATTATTGCTCAAAATGTCGGTAAGGCACTACGAGCTATTTCCTCCACCGTTCTGCCAGCACACACCAAGCGTCTTGTCTTCTGGAGTACGTTGTACGGCAAGATGTGTGGCGCGCAGAACTTTACGAAAGAGCAGTGCGACCGCTTGAATGGGGCCATGTCCCTGTGCAAGGATCGCAATGCCCTGGACTTGCCTGCCAAGCTTGGCAAATTCATCTGGCCCGAGCTGGAAGAATGCACAGCGGCGGCACGCAAGGCCATCCGAGGCGAAAAGAAAGTGGACGAAGCAGCAGCGGATTTCATTCGCAGCATTCCGGACTGGATGCGATATGCATCCGACGCTTTCATGCTCAAGGACTTCATGTCGCTCTTGGCAACCCACCAGCGCCCGCGAGCGATGTAAAGGCACGACCTTCATTCAGCAACATAAACCCCCGTACCAGCCACAAGCCGGTACGGGGCCTTTATGCTGGCGCGTTACTTAGTAACGCAGTGCCTGGATCAGGACTTCGCTGGTGTGCTCCACCGCCTTCTTGACCTGGTAGGTCGAGAACATCAGCAGGGCATGCAGTTCGACGTCGCGTGCCATCGTGAGCGTAGCCGAGCTGAGGCTCTTGTACGCTTCCGGCGACAGGTCGGCCTTGCCGAGCAGTGCCTGTTCTGCGAGTGCCTTGAGCAGTTCCGCAGCGTCACGAGTCATCGCTTCGACTTCGACCAGCGAGACTTCGTTCGCCTTGCTGATCAGTTCGGCAGCTGCGAACGCGCATTCGGTGACTTCGCCCAGCGACGCGTAGGTGTCCTTCAGCAACGCACGGTCCGAACGCGAACCGTCCTTGGTAAATTCTTCCAGCGCCAGACGGATGCCTTCGCGCTCACGCTCCATGCCGGAGGTTGCGGTCGACAGGTCCGCGGTCGAGTTGCGGCTGTTCTTGTCGGTGATCAGCGCCGAGACCAGCTGGTTGAAACGCGTCATGCGAACCTGGATGCTGTTCGTGAAGTTCAGCGCCGTACCGAGCACGGTCAGGTATTGCTTGAAGTTGCCTTCGAAGCCCTGCGGCACAAAAACGTTCAGGCGACCGACTTCCAGATAGTTCGCATCCTTCAGGGCCTTGTTCAGGACCGTGAGGTTGATCGAGAGCGGACGCAGGTCATACTTGTCGCCCTTGTAGGTCGACAGCACTTCGCCGAAGGCATGGGCGAGGTTGGGGATGATGTCGGCAGCACGGTTGGCGACAGCGCGCAACGAAAAGGCTTCCAGAGCGACTGTGGTGTTCAGCGCTTCCAGCGCCAGCAGCCCTGTGGGTTCTTCGATATGAAGAGTCTTCATGAGTGTTCCCTTGGATTGAAAAGGAGGCGCTTGCGCGGCAGCACAAGTCACGTGTTCGGAGTCAAATCATTATGCCCAGGGGCGTGATTCTGTCACAAAATACTGTCGACTAAATCTAATGACCGGGAATGCTTTCCCTTCCGAATTCCACCATTGTTTCCCATCTACAATGACAACTCCAAATTTCTCGGCTCCTTTGATGCCGGGCCTGACTCAAGCGCCGAACGTGAAAGTCATGGTCAACATCGGCGCACTGCTGGACATCCCCACCGGCAAGTATTTGCTGGGCAAGCACGGGGAATCGATTCTGAACGGCGGCCTGGGCTTTCTGACGGGCGTTGTCGGGATCGGCAACAACTTCAAATCCACCGTGATGCACTACATGGGCGTCACACTGGTAGCACGGATGGGTCCTGGTACAGGTCTGTCGACGTACGACACCGAGATCAACATCCACGAATGGCACTTGCAGCGCATGGCGCTGTTCAATGAACTGTTCAAGGGCGAGAACATCATCGAGTCCGGCCGTTGGCAGATCACGGACAAGACGGTCTACCACGGCGACCAGTGGTACGACATCGCCAAGGACTTCATGAACCTGAAGATCAAGGAAAAGGTCAAGTATTCGGTGACGACGCCTTTCCTCGACCGTGACGGCAAGAACCTGAAAATCCTCCAGCCCACGGGCTTGGAAGTCGATTCCATGTCGGAGTTCGTCACGCAGGACGTGATCAAGATGCAGGACGAGAACTCGCTCGGTGAATCCGGTGCGAATACCGTCTCGATGCGTCAGGGTCTGCAGAAGAACCGTTTCCTGATGGAAACCCCGGCGTTGTCGGGCGGCTCGTACACGTACATCATGATGACCGCGCACATCGGCTCGGAATTCTCGATGGACCCGCGCAATCCTCCGCCCAAGAAGCTGCAGCATCTGAAGGGTGGCGTGAAACTCAAGGGCGTGCCCGAAAAGTTCACGTTTGTGATGAACAACTGCTGGCACTGCTACAACGCTGCACCGCTCGTGAACCAGTCGACGAAGGCGCCGGAATATCCGCGTGACTCCGATGACGATCTCACGGGCGACACCGACCTGAACGAAGTGACGGTACGACAGTTGCGCTCGAAGTCCGGTCCTTCTGGCATGGCTGTCAAGCTGATCGTTTCGCAACAGGAAGGTGTGCTGCCGTCCTTGACGGAGTTCCACTTCATCAAGGAAGAAAAGCGCTGGGGCCTCGGCGGTAACGTGCAGAACTACTTCCTGGAATTCTGCCCGGACATCGCACTCTCCCGTACTGCCGTGCGTCGCAAGATCGACGCACACCCCGAGCTTCGCCGTGGCCTGAACCTGGCCTCGGAAATGCTCCAGATCACGTATCTCTGGCACGACATCCCGCCCGAGTACCTGTGCACCCCGAAGGAACTCTTCGACGATCTGATCAAGATGGGCTACGACTGGAAGGTCCTGCTCGACACGCGCAGCTGGTGGGCGCCGGAAGGTGTGCATGAGGACATCAAGTTCCTCTCGACGATGGACTTCCTCCGTATGCGTACGGGCGAGTACATCCCTTACTGGTTCTCGGCCGATCAGAAGGCGAAGATCGACATCACGAAGGCTCAGCCGAAACCGCCTGCAAAGGCATAAGTCTCACCCGGGGAGTTCGCTCCCCGTTTTATCATCCCATCACAATTCCATCATGCAAGAAGCTAACCAAGTCACCGACGTTGAATTCACCGAGACACCGAAAGAAGCGGCGCCCGAAGCGTTCCAGCCGGCCGTGTTCCTCACCAAAGCCCTGATCGAAGCCGGCCATCCGGAACCGACGGCGTGGATGAAGGACATCGATCCGCTGGCCGAAAGCCACGAAGACGAAAAGCAACGCATCTTCTTCGCCAACCGCGCGCTGCGCCTGTACCTCGCCGAAGTCGAAGGCCGCGACAACATCTCGCCGCGCATGCTGCTCGCCGACGGGATCGACGGCACGCGCTGGTCGGCACTCATGACCCAGGGTATCGTGCCCTGGCTGATGGGTCAGTTCGACGAGAAGACCGGCAAGCGTCTCAAGCCGGAAGCCGAGAAGACGGAAGTGCCGGTCGACCCCAACTCGCCGAGCGGTTATCCGCCGGCTGGTTACGAGATGCCGGCAGACGCAGATGAAGGCGTGCCTGGCACGCCAAGCTTTGTTGGCGATCCGGCTACTTGGGGCAAGGAGCCCGAGGGAGCAGAGATCGGCGTGGACGAAGCTGCACCGGGTACGACGGATCAGACCGTGTTCGGCGAACAGAGCATTTCGAACACGATCCAGACGACGCCGGAAGGCGCAGCAGCCATTCAGGCCGCAGCGGTCGAAGTCAAGGAGTACGACGACATCCTGGATCTGTCGGACGACGAGAAAGCGCAAGTGCGTGATCTCATGGACGGCAAGGTCGAAGGCAACACCCTCGTGCTCGGCGACAAGACGTTCTGGCGTCTGACGCGTCATGGCGCGATCAGCGGCGAGTGGAGCTACACGGCCGAGCCGGGCGTGCACTACTTCCTGAAGTTCATGGACTACATCGTCAATCCGCACGCTGTCACGAAGGAACAAGTCGGCTACAGCGACATTCCGGTCATTCCGGAGAAGTTCGAACCGGCTGCAGCTGAACACCACGCGCATCACGGCCGTCATGGCCATCATTCCCACCACTCGGAGTCCTAACATGGACAAGATGCTTCTCGCAATGTTTTCAGCGCCTTGGGTGGCGCTCCAGCAAGTCGCCGCTATCGGCGCCGCAGTCATCTCCCCCGTCCTTCCGGAGAAAGCCTACCAGAAGGAAGCGGATGAGCGCAGCATGGAAATCGCGCTGCAAGCAGCAGAAGCACTCTGAGGTAATCCATGGACCTCTTGGACTACCCAGTGCGAATCTGTGTAGCCGGAAGTAGGTCCTGGCATGATGCATTCCGGTTCGACATCTGCCTGAGAGCGTTTGTCTCTTGGGCGGGTGCCGGCCGGAACTATGCCTTTATTTCCGGAGACGCATGGAGAGGACCGGATCGTTTGGTGATTGAATGGGCGGACCAACATAGTGTGCCGTGCTTTACTTTTCCAGCCGATTGGGATGGATTAGGGAAAGCTGCAGGACATATCCGTAATGCTGAGATGCGCAAAGTGCTCACCCACCTGTTGGTGTTCTGGGACGGCGAATCGCGCGGCACCAAGGAAATGATCGACAACACACGTAAGCTGGGCATCCACGTCTCCCTCGTTCTGGTTAAGCCGGATCAGTGGTGGCTGGAGCGTGAAGCACGCCGTAAGGCCCAGTTCTCCGCTAACCGATTCAAGGCTAGACATCATGAGTGGCGACCGCAAAGCAGCTGAGAAGGAATTGATCGACTGTATCGAGGCTATCCTTCCGGGCAGTGAGAATACCCAGATTTACCAGAACATCTTCAAGGTCATGCCGGACCACGAGTTCGAGAAGTGGATTGAAGACCTGGAAAGTGGCGAGCGTTATCTCGCTGTGATCGTACCGGAACTGGGTAAGGTTACGCTGGACGTGGAACGGAACCTGAACGTGGCTGACCAGTGGGGCCACAAGTTCCTGGAACGCGTCTGGATGGACCCGCAGAACGGTGCTCCTGCTTACCTCTCCAACGACGAATACCTGGTCGTCGATCTTCCCATCAAGCGTCAGGCGCAGTTCCTGATCAAGAAGATCTCGATTCCTGAAGACAACCGTTCGATCGACACCTTCACGGGTCAGCCGACGGGCAAGTCCAAGGGCTCGAAGATCTCCTGGCCGGAACTGCAGATTCTGGCAGCGCTGGGTGGGTTCGATAACACCATTCAGGAGTTCTTCAAATTCCGCGGCGGGGACCTGAACGGGTTCAACGCCATGAACAACATGATCTCCAACACCGGCGGGGTCTCGCTGCATGCGATCGACCAGCTGGGCACGAAGGTCAAAGCTGTGCAATCGTTGTCGACCCTGCTCACCTCGATGCACATTTCCAATACGGGCATTTAAATGTCAAATCCGGCTCAAGAAGGTGTAGCAGCGGGCGTACCGCTGCAGCCTGAAGAAAAGAAGAACGTCCTGCTCCATCCGTCGCTCACGTCGGCCCTGCGTCCGGAGACGCCGGCCAATCTGAATGCGGCGCTCTCGCTCAAGCAGAACTATGCGATGGCGGCGGAGCAGTTGTTCGTCCACGCACTGAACCGTACGGTGTGGCAGTATCGCAACCACTACGACGCGGTGCAGATCATGATTGACGAGATCCGCAACACGGCGATGGAATCGATGGCGACCCAGGCGGGTCTCGCGATGGTCTCCAATATCGTGTTCCGGAATGCGCCGATGCGTGAGTTTCTGTTCACGCTGCAGGTGCAGTTCTTCTCGCAGTTCAGTGAGTTCAACGATCACTGGGCCGACATGATCGGCAACATTGCGACATCGCTGTCGGGCTCGGTTATCGCGCCGTACATCGACCCGGCCAAGAACCTGATGCCGGGCTCGTTCGAAACCGCGGAAGAAGGGCGTGACCTGACACCGGACGAACTGGTGATGCGTCGCTTTAGCGCAGAGGAGATGAAGAGCTGGCTCCTGTCGAACAACTGGCTCATCATGTTCATTTTCGTTTCTCTCTGGGGCAGGACTTACACCTATGACGAACTCCGCGCAATCAACCGACGCGTTCAAGCCGGCAACTGACCCGAACGTCATTGGCGAGACCAATGACAAGGCCGCCGATGCGGACAACATCTATATCGACCTGGAAGCCCTGCTGGACTGTCGCATGGGCACACTGGCCGGCATCAGCGATGATGCCGCAGTAGCGGCGCTGGAATCGGGCCGCTACCACAAGCGCATGGTCGACGAGTTCGATGGCGTGCCCAAGGACGTGTTCGCAGCAGCCTACGCCAAACGGGATCTCGATACGCTCAAGCGCTCAGTGCTGACCAACGTCGTGTTCTTTATGCGGCGGCTGATCAAGGACAGCCTGATGGATGCGGTGATTCAGCAGAAGGTCGAGAAGATGTGCTTCACGATCAACGTGTGGCCGTTTGACTTCTCGGACGACGGGCTGGTTGACATGCTGATTGCCTGTATCCGCTTCCACACCTACTCGACGTCTTCGGTGCAGATCGTCTCGATCCCGCCGGAAGAACTCACGCCGGAATACTGCGTGAAGAACTTCCAGATCATGATCCGTTACAACTGGATCGACTGGGCGGACAAGCACAAGGAGTTCTTTGAAGGCCGTGGCATTCCGACCGTGACGTTGGTGGTGCCGGAGATCTTCGTGCAGGTGCCGACCCAGGACGAGATCGATCAGCTGGATCTGAAGAAGCAGAATCCGTTCAAGATGACGGAGCAGGCTTGCGCGTCGTTGTTCCGGCTGAAGCACATGCCGGTGTCGCTCTTCTCCATGCACGAAGCCATCACCCGGAATTCGGCAGCAGCGATGGTCAAGCGGGTCGAAGTGACCGAAGCAGACATAAAAGAGTTTCTGGACAAGCACCACCCGAAAGCGGAGCTTATCCAGGAAAACCCTTTGCCTGATGTCGATCTGAGCGAAGCGTACGACCTGCTTTAAGGCATGCCGTCGTCTTCGTCCTCGTCTGCTTCTGCATGCTTCTGGTTCTTGCCGATGCTGTCCACGTCCCGGCCCTGACCTCGCACGAAACTTGCGTAGTCAAGCTGGGGCGGGGCCACGTCCATCTCACCCGGCAAAGCAGCAACCGGCATGGCATCGAGCGGCACCACTTTCGCTTCGACGTCCACGACGTTCGGGTCATCACCCGGTGTCAGCTGGAACGCCTTGTTCTTGTCGATGCTCCGGAGCAGTTCAGCAACCACAGCCGCCGTGTTGTCGTTGTTGCGCTGTTCCTGAGCCAGTCGCTTGTTGCCCATGGCCTGGCTATCCAGACCGTTGAGCATGTTGGTCAAGAGATTCGCCTGACCGTTGTCGACCGGCATGCCCTTGGTTTCAACGTTGGTCGTGATCGTCTGCACGATCTTGACGCGAATCCCCCGCGTATAGGCCAGGACATCATCATCGTTCATCGGGGCTGGTTGCCCCGTTTGTGCCGCCTCGGGCACGGTTTGGATCTCACTCATGTTCGCCTCGAACTGAATAATTTGCTGGGCACATATTACACAGGTGAGAACAGTTTACGAACTGTCCCGTGTGTAGTCTTTTCAAATAATAGCCAATGAACCTATGAACATCGATTCCCAGTTTCCCATCGTAAAGGAATTCGTTCGTGCGTATCCCACGGATAACGGCGACAAAGTCACGCACGTCATGCTCTATGCGTTGCGGCATTTCAAGCTCCCGGCCGCGGACCTGAAAGTCGTGATCCAGGAGGTGGTCGCTGAAGCCAACAAGCGCTTTGGCGAACCGAACGAAGAAGATCGTGGTCCGTATCTGCGATCACTGGTCAACCACCAGGTGAACGTTGCTTTCGGCAAGCTGGATGCCGAAGGTAAAATCGCGCATCAGGAAGAACTCCCCACGGTCGAACTGATCGAGCAGTATGGCACCCACCCCATGTACGCCAATGATGACGGCGACATCATCTTCAACCCGGCAGTCATCCCGCCGACGCCTTCGGAGCACTACCACTGATCCAGAATTTACCTCCGGGGATTATCGTTTGCATATCACTTATATGCTCCCACTTCTCTCAGGCTAACCCAAAATGCTCAAGAACCTCTTGCGCGGCTTTTTGAAAAATAACAGCCGCAATGACGAACAGGCCAAGGTCGAGAATCTCGCCAAGCACGAGCAGGCACGCGTGCTGGTCGAGCAGGTCGCGGTCAAGCTGGATAACCAGCTCCCCTTCAATCCCGTGCGTGCCTCGGGTGTGGTCTTGCAGTGCGTGAACACGGATGTGATCGGCTTCACCGAACGCATCAACGATTACGCCAGCAAGCTGGAACTCGATGAAGGGCTCACCCCCAAGGACGTCTTCGCCGAAGTCAAGGACGTCACGCTCGATTCTTTCTTTACCGACAGCGAAGGCATGTACATACCGCTCACGGAGTTTGACAACTTCGTGGCGAGCTGTCAGCGTCTCTTTACCGCAATCACTCGCGGGCAGGAACGCAAGGTCCAGGGCATCGATTACTCGTTGCGCCTGATGGGTAAGTGCTTTGCCAGCATCCAGAACGTCTGCAAGGCGGTGGAGGTTGCAAGGTACTAACCTTTAACTAGATACGGGGAGTAGACCGTATCCTAATAATCACATGCTTTTTCCGGAAAGGACAAGCCATGGAAACGAAGCAACGCACAACAGCAGTCCGGATCGTCCCGGGCATGCCGTTGAGCGAAAAGCAGATAACACAGGGATTTCGTATCGCTGGCGGCGTCGAGGGTGTTCTTACACGCCTCTTCAACACCATCTGTTTGGATGTCACTGCCGGTCGAGGCATCTCGCCGATTCAGTGGAACAAACTGATGATCGATTACATCCGCAAGGTAATCGAGAGTAACACCACCATGGATCGCTCCAGCATCCGCGGCAACGTGAACAAGGAACTGCGTCGTCCCTCGATGACGTGGAATGTCCTGATCGAAAAAGGACTGAAGTTCCTGAAGTTCGAAGCCTTCACGGTCTCCGTGTATGGCGAGCTGACTGATGGTCGTGAGTTCAACGCTTTCACGAGCGTGAGCTTTGTGCCCAACAGCAAGTTCGAACCTCTGTTCCCGAAAGAGCTGCCGATGGGTCAGGCGATCCAGCGACACGATTCCAAGGGTAGGCGAGCGCAGCACCGCACGTATGGCAGCGGCGCGAGCGGGGTACTGGCACGTCTGTTCAATCTCATCTGTCTGAGTCTGACGGAGGGGAAAGGGTTTTCACAGATCCAGTGGAACCAGATGCTGACCACCTTCATCGATGCAACGGAGGGGCAGCTCACGCCTGAGAAGCGGCAAAGTGTACGTGGTAATTTGAACAAGGAGTTTCGTCTCTCGAAGATGACGTGGAAGGTGTTTTGCAAAGGGCTGAGGTTTCTGCAGGTGGCGAACTTCACGATCCACATTACCGCATATCGGGAAGATGGCACCATTTCCGAATGCGAGACGCCCATCAACTTTGCTCCCCGCAAGTAATCCAGAGACACAGACCATGACACGTAAAGACGCCGCAGTAAAGTCGAAGTATCACCAAGGCAACAAGAGCATTTCGGGGTTCTCTGTCGATAAGGATGGGGTTGATCACATCAACATCCATTCGATGGGGCGCACGGAACTGGGCCGGCTGTTGTCGCACTTTGCCCACACACCCTTTACGCACCCGTACTTCGGACCTTTCTATTCTATGGAAGGTTTATGGTATTGGGCGCGTTCGGGCTTCACCGAAGACCAGATGCGCTATCTGAGCGGCTTTCGGGCGAAGCGAGTGGGACGTACGTTGGGTTACAAGTGGTACGCAGAGTTCAAGCAGGATATCATCGCGGCCAACTATCAGAAGATCATTCAGCACGAAGAGATTCTGGAGTTGATCACGAAGTCCGATCTGCCGTTTGATCACTACTACACGTTTGGTCCCAACAGTGTGCACGTAACACCCAAGGAAGCCGAATGGCTCGTCCAAGGGTTCGAGGACATCCGTACGGCACTCAGGGAAGGCGTCGTGCCTTCCGTGTGGCTGGATGCCGAGAAGCGTTACCTGAAGAAGTAACACACCCGCCCAGGCCCTGCTCGCTTCTTCGGAGGCGGGCAGGGCTTTAACCCCGCTATTTCTTTTTTTGTTTCCTCAAGGTTGATTATGGATCTCCCATCGCTTCCGTCGTTTGGTATTCCGAATCTCCCCACACCGAACATCCCGACTATCCCGACACTGGCTCAAGGCACGTTCTCGGGAGGAGCCAGTGATGATCTCGCGACGGCGGACATTTACAAGATCACCAGTGCGATCGACGGCGCACAGGACGCGGTGATCACCTCCATCCAGGATCTGGAGCTGGCAGTCAATGAAAAGCTCCTGGATGTGAAACTCGCTGCGGGCGACGCAGCGGACTTCCTGAAGAAGGTTGGTGGTGAACTCAAGTTCGACGCACAACAGCTGACGGATCGATTGCTGGGCACCAACAGCGAGTTCCGGGACATGTACAATGGCCTGAACGACAAGCTGAAGCAAGGGGCGATGCTCAAGACGTACGCCCAGAAGAAAGCCAGCGCGCTGATGTGTACGATCAACGACACCAAGTCGATGGTGGACTCGGCCAAGATCGGCGATATCCGGGCGCTCGGTAACTTCATCAACAAGTACACGGGTTCGAAAATCTTCTCGGGTAAGGACTCCGGGGCGATCTCGGGTCTGCTGGGTTCGGTCATTACCACTGCGTCGGACCTGGGTATCTCGGGCGCCTTCAAGTCGATTGCCGATACGGTGAACGACAACGGCATTCTGGGGCGTGTCACCCGGGCGGTGCTCCCGATTGCGCTGCGGAACTCCGACACGAGCATGTTGCGCGATCTGGCAAGCTCCAATGCGGGCAAGCTGATCAACGTCTTCTCCCCGGGCTTCACGCAGAGCTTCTCCAAGGCTTTCGTGTATCGGGGTGACCGGGGCCAGACACTCTCCAGTTTCGAAGACATCTTCCATGCTTTCGAGAATGTGGATTCGACCTGGGACCTGTTGCAACGCGGCGGGGACGGCAACAGTGCGGTGAATCTGTTGGCGCTGGTGGGTGGGTCGAATGACTTCTCCAACCTGCTGATGACGGGTGTGAAGTATTGGGCAACCGAACAAACCAACGGAAGGACGCCTCCGGTGCGTGTACAGCCCGTCTACGGGCTTGCTTCGGTGTACCGTGAGGTATCGGTAGGCGATGCGATCAAACGGGACTTCCCGGCTGTAGCGCTGCTGAGTCAGTACAACGACAAGCTGCCCAAACAGGACGGCAACACCGCAGGCTCGCGTTCGTTGAACAACAACAACACCATTGACCCGCGTCTGGTCAAGGGTTCGTTGGCGGCCCTGCTCGGTCTTTAACGGCATAAAAGGGAGAGGAGCCGCAAGGCCCCTCTCTTCTTTTTTTTTGCCGTCGTTTAACGGTTGGCCACACCCTGGAAGAACACGGAGAACAGACGCACTGGGGCCAGGTCACCCAACGCATTCATTGCGTGCGGGACACTGAACCAGGAGTCCAGGTTCTTCAGGTACTTGGTCACGCCCAGCTTCAGACGCTCACCGACGTAGATCTGTTCGTTGAGCGAGAGCGACGAGAGCGTAGCCATGTAGTCGTGGTAGAGCGACTCGTTATCGAAGATCGACGACACCGACAAGGACGTAATCGGGTTGAACGACTTCATGATCGGCATGTGCACGATATTGGAGAGTTCCTCCACCGAGAACGAGACTTCCACGGCCATCGGCTCACCGATCTTGTTGAACGCCAGGTTGCCACCACCACGCGTCACGGACAGCGAGGTGATCATCCCCAGACGCGTCTGAGCACGGCCCCGGTCATACAACTGACAGAGGAACGGCGAGGTGTACGAGTGCGGACCAGCGGACAACGGCAGGGCGCCTGCGAGCAGCATCGAGAACGGCAGCCAGATATTCACGAATCGCGAATACCGGTTACCGTACGGCGACACCAGCTTGAGACGGTAGTTCATGCGCGGCAGTGAAGCACTGGAGTTGTTCCAGAACTTCGGGATGTCGGCAAAGGCGTTACCACCGAGTGCAGCGATACCATCGATACCGAGCGAGTTCGCAGCACCCATCGCCACGTCCTTCACGCTACCGATCACACCTTGCACAAACTGACCAGCCAGTCCACCACCCACGTTACCGTCGGCGGCCGAGAAACGGGTCTGACGGGCCGAGCCCGAGATCGAGTTGATCTTCGAGGAGATTTCCGATTCGCCTACCGTGCTGCTGAACGACTCGTCTGCCGTACCGGTGTTCTCGACCCGGAACGAGATGTACTGCGCACCGTCATCGAGTTCAGCGATCAGGAAGTCATACCACGCGCTCTGATCCGAGTCACTGGCTTCCGAGATCGACTTTTCCGTCAACAGGTCGGTCGTGCCTTGCGGAGCAGCGGCGTCCCCTGAAGCTGGAGGCGTTGTGCCTGAGGCCGGGGTGGCTGAGCCCGTATTCGCACCATTGACACCGGAGCTGTCTGTACCCAGCGACAAGGTATCGCCCTGCTTGCCATCGCCCGTTCCTGCAAACGCACCCGGTGAGCCGTTGGCGGTCCATTTCTCCATGTACGTCTTGAAGTCGGTCTTCGGACGACGCAGCCCAGCGCGGTTGATCGAGTCCGAGACTTGCTGAATCAGGGCCGTGCCTTCATCGGTCACCGTGGCCGAGAAGTCATCCGGCACGCTGCGGGCCTTGTAGTAGGCTTCGAGCGTCTTGAACGCCGCGCGCTGGATACGGGTATAGCGGGTGGCGACGGCATAGACGTTGATGCCGTTACCCTGGCCGGTATTTTCGTCATAGCTGTCGATCACGTCGTAGAGGTACGAGTTGATCTCCGCCGTGTCGTCTGCGGAAAGCTGCGAACCACGGGTGTCGCCCTGCGTGCGCTGCGGATCGCCGAACGAACGGGACACCAGCTGCGTCTTCACGGCCAGATCGTTGGCCACACCGGAGACTGCGTTCCAGTAGGTTGCCATCGACGGCTTGAAGAAGTAATACTTGGACGACGGCTGGTTCATCGCGCTCTTGATAAACGCGGAACCGAGCGAGTACAGCACGAGCCATGGCGAGAGAAACCCCGCCACGAAACCGATGGCCTGGCCAGCGGTATAGAAAATCGAAGGAGCACGACCCGTGCGCGCCACCGTAGCGGCGTTGTGGTCGTAGAAGCCACGATAGAACGTGGTCAGGGAGTTGAACTGCGGCACCCCGAAGGTCATCGTGATCACGCGCTTGTTGTCGTCGATGGCTTCAGAGTAGTAACGACCCATCCCGTTACTATTGCGATACAGACCCCGGATACGGGGATCGGCATAGCGGGTGAACTGCGGAGCCGGATTGATCACGAGGTTGCCGCCCAGGCGCGTATCAGCAAACTTGAAGTTCGCTGTCGTAAAGAACCGGGCCCGGACCGTCATGTCATCCGAAGAGGGATCACCACTACTGGTGGTTTGCGTCCCGTGCATGATCATGAACGACTGGCGCAGCCAATCATGATCTGTCAGGCGTGCGAATTTCAAGTTTGAACTTGCCATGGTCGTAAATGTTAAAAAGGACTCAAAAAATAAAGGAGACGGCGGGGTTGCCCCTGCCGTCTCCTATGACAACGAGTCTTAGAACGTCGTGCGACGCTGCGAGACCGGCACCGATACATCCGACACCGGCTTGACCTTACGATTCTCCAGCTTCACCTTGTCGTCAGTGGGGGTAACGTTACCACCATTCCCCTGCATGACGGCCAGCATCTGCTTGAGCACCGTGAGCGAGCCCGTCTGGGCATCCAAGCTCTTCAACAGAACGTTAGCAATGTTGTCCAGCTTGGGCGCTACCGCATCCGACATCGCGGCATCCCGACCCTGCATGTCCGCCTTGGAAGGCGCACCCGGATTGAAACCCGTGACCGTGGTATTCATCCGCGGCATGTCCGAAGACGTTGCCACCGGCGAACCACTGCCAGCACGCGGACCCGAAGGCGTGAACGCACCCGTACCTGCCTGGGGTGCGGCCGGAGTAGCAGCCGTAGCCACCGACGAGGGACCACGCACCGGATCGAAACTCATACCCGATTTCGTGTCACCCGTACCCAGACCACCCTTACCCGGGCGAATGGTCAGCGTGAAGTCCTGGTCTTGCATCTTGTCGTAGAAGAGTTTCATGGCGGCTTTCGACGCCGTGATCACCTTCTGGTTGCCCTGACGACCTCGATCCATACCCAGCAAGATACAGCCCTTGCTGTCGGCCTTCATGCCCTTGTCCACCGACCCAGCGGTATTACCCGCATGGATCAGGATCGCAGAACGACCCTGGACACCACCCACCTCGTACGCTTCACCGAACGCCTTGGACGGACGCTTCTTGCACTTGTAGCTACCCGGCGGGATACACGAAGTCTGCGGGTCATTGTTCCGCCACGGCAACTCCAGTGTATTCAGCGTGGTGCCATCCGGCAGCTTCAACGTGCCATACGTGCCGTCATCTTCGGATTCTTCCCGTTGAAGGATCAGCTCGTACTTTGCGTTGGGGTTCTTCACGATAGCCGGACCGGTGCCCATGACTGCAGCTTTCCCATCCTCCATCACCACCGGATTGTTCAGGCGCGCCGTCCCAGCGGTCGGTGTCCCGTTTGCAGAAGTCGTGGTTGGAAAGCCACCACTGCCACGCGGAGCCGGGCCGGACTGAGCCGTCTGCCCCGCCCCACCTGCTGCCGGTGGAGAAGCCGTCGTGCCGTCACTGCTACCGCCACCGGTGCTGGGTGCACCAGGCGTCGGGCCGGAGTCATTGCCCTTCATGTCCGACTCAGTGATGTTAAACTGAGCCGGCTTCTTGGCAACCATGCCCGCCAGTTTGTTGTAGATTTCTTTAACCGTCAGTGCGCGAGCACCGTCGTAGAAGATATTCTTGTTCGCTCTCGCCGCCTTCGGGAACAACTCGGCAGCAACAGCAGAATCAGGAGCCTTCAAGAAATCCTTGGCGCCCTGCGGACCCAGGAAGTGAGCCAGATACAAGTCGGTCATCGTGGGTGCGCGACCGATACTCTTTTGCAGCTCCGTTGCGTTGGACTTCAGGTACATGGCCGTCATGAGCGCGTTTGCACGCGGATCACCTTGGCCCGTACCGTTAGGGATGCCGAACCTCCTGCCGTAGCTTTGCAGCGTACTCAGCCAGGTGGAGTCGATGAACTGACCAAACCCCTTGGCCGAAGAAGTGCCGGCGCCTGCGTCCGGATCAAAACCCGACTCGATCGCAATAGTCGTGATCAGCGCCTTCGGATCAACACCGGCCATCTTTGCAGCGGCCAGAATCAGATCCTTGTTCGCAGCCCAACCCTTGCCGTTAGACTTCGGAAGCTGAGCGTAGTTACCGCCACCCTCTCCCGTCATCTTCACCGGATCACCCATCCCGGACAGTGGCTTGGCATCCTTGTTCAGCACTGACTCGCCATTAGCCTGCGTGGCAGCGGTGTGACCACCCATGATGGAGTCTTTACCCTGCTTCAGCGCGCCGAAAATACCGCCCTCTTTGTAGCCGTCCTTGAGCGAATTGAAGAACCCCTTACTGACGGCACCGTTCGCATCAGTCTTGGTGTTGGCCGAGACTTCACCCAGCCGGACCTTATCTGCCAGCAACCGGATTGCTTCGAGGTTGCTTGCGGTCGAGTCCGAATCCGTGTTCATCTCAAACCCGGCATCCGAGAACGGATTAGCAGTGATGTTCCAGATCGACGTTTTCGCGCCGCTCGTGTCCATCCCTTGCGCGCCGATAATCGCACGCGCTGTCGTCAGTTGGTCCTGAATCTTGAAGGCGTCACTTGCTTCCTGGAGTTTGGTCTTCCCGGTCTTCTTGCGCATCGCCCCTGCCCAAAGCAGGAACACTGGCAGGAAACGACCGTTGAACCACACCTTCCAGCGTTGCGCGTGTTCACCCGTCATGTTCGGGACACCGAAGACATCTGCTGCCGCCTTCATCACCTGGTCCGTCGTGGTGGTCAGCTTGGGATTATCCGGATCGTCCGTGAGGTGGTCCCCCATGTACAATTCCAGCGCACCCAGCATGCGAACCTTGTCGGCCGACATGTACTTCAGACCGTACGCCTTGTACCGAATACTGGCCAAGGCATCCAGGCGATTCTTGTCGTCATGCACAAGCGAAGCCGGAAGCGCAACTGCCACGCTCACCGTGATGTCGCCCTTCTTGATCTTCTCGGTCAGGTCTCCCACGTCCATACCAGTGACATCGATCGCATTACCATCTTTGTCCTTGGCTTCGTAACGGCCCGAGTCCTTCAGAGCCAATGCCGCCAGCCCTGCCGCGCTGCGGGTGCTCGACGTGCCATCCTGCTGCACGGCTTCTGCCTTGGCTCCGCCGTCGGTTTCGCGTTCCTTCTCCAGATCCATACGGATCGAATCCAGCACGCCCTTCACGCCGTCGTAGTCATAGGCCAGGTGCAACTGGTTCATGTTCCAGCCGACCATATGCGAGTACGAGTCCACGTTCTTCTCAACCGCCGAAGTCGCTACCTGCAGCTTCTCCTTGCCCGGGATGATGTCTTCGATCTTGGCGATCTTGCCGTCCGGAGCACGCTTGCGCATCTCCTGCATCCAGGTGCGATACACCGGCACGAAGCGACGGCGATACCACATGTTGAAAAGTTCCATGTCCTTCTGGGCGTGGATATCGAACGACTCAGCGATACCCTTCAGATCCAGCTTCTTCTCATCAAGGTACATGTTGCCATCTTCCTTGATTGTCACAAGCGGCTCCAGCGTCTGTTCGAGCTGGAAGATCTTGCCCTTCGAGTCATCGTCGTCGGCAGAGAAACCGTACTGCGCGAGACGCAGCTTCGAGAGGTTCGTGAGCTTGGTCTTCTGCATGTACTTGTAGGCCATGTAACCGGCCGCACCGACAGCAGCGACACCGAGTGCGGGCAACAGGAAAGGCGAGGCCAGTACCGCACCCAACCCCGTACCAATGGCTCCCAGCCCAGTGCCGATCGCACCCAGACCGCCATACGACAGCGCAGCCGAACCCAGTCCCATGGCACCATCCATCGCTGCGGCACCGTAGTTGCCTTCGCTCAGGTTGTTGACCATGCTGTACGCCGACATCGCCGTGCCTGCCAAGCCCAGACCGCGACCCAGCAAACCAGCGTTACGACCGAGGAAGCCGATACCCTTGGCTGCCCCGCCGACGAGGTCGGTATTGAACATGCCCCAGCGTGCGAGCTTGGCCAGTTTCGAACCGCCAGTTGCCCAGCGACCCATCCCGCCCAGTCCACGCAGACCCATCATGCCGAGTCCGCCTGCACCACGCAAAGCGGCAGAACCCACGCCACCCGCCACCCGACCAGCAGCACCAACGCCACGGGTGTTGAACATCCCGGCCCGTGCAAAGCGACCCAGACGACCACCCAGCTTACCCTTGCCGAAGAGCTTGCCACCCATCCGACGCAGGAAGCCCGGTTTGGCCCGTGCTGCCTTCATGCGCTTGAGTCGTGCCTTGGCGGCCTTGCGGCGCGCCGGACTGCCACGATCACCGCGCACGTCATCGTAGATGTCTGCTGCGTCATGCACTTCATCCAGCAGCGACTCGTGATCACCGCCGCGTTCTTCCTCTTCTTCGTCCTTCTTTTTCTTGCCGCCGAAAAGACCGCCGATCGCAGCGAGCAGCGACTTCATCTTGCCGCCGCCTTGGGACTCTTCGCGTTCTTCCTTCTTCTCCTTGGCTGCTTCTTCCGCAGCCTTGTGACGATGGATGTCCTCCAGCGAACCGTCACGGATGCCGTCACCGTCCGAGTCACCCCGAACTTTCTTGCCAGGCATACGCGAGTCCAGAATGTCACGGATCTCCTCAAGCAGGTTCACTGTCTTTTTGGAGTTGGTGATCATGTCCGCAAACGGCGCGAAGAAGTTCTTGAAATACTCGCTGGCGTTCCCGATGCCCTTACTGACGACACCGAAAATCCCTGCGGTTGCATTTCGCAACTGCTCCCACACCGCCTGAGCCTTACGCACTGTCTTGATGGCCCAGCGTGCACCACCAATCGGATCACCCTGGACGTCACACAGACCGACCTTCAGGTGATCTTCGCTGACGACGATATTGCCCTTCGAGTCACGAACCGGACCATCGATAAAGCGGGGGTGGGTAAGCACCTTGTCCGTCTTCACCGAGTAATACTCGTTGTACTTCATCAGGTTCGCGTAGAGCAACGGACGCTGCATGTCGTTCTTGACATACACGTCGTACGGCGGCAGCATATTCCGGACGCGCTCGATCCCGCCCATGATGTTGCTCTTCAGGGCAGCGATGTGTCCCGGAACAATGTTGGCCAAGCGATGATAACCATCCATCACCTTCGACTTCAGACCGCCGAAGAGTTCCTTGACCCGCTTGTTGATACTGCCCGTCACGTAGGAGTCGTAGAACTCATCCAGCGTGATCACCAGGTTGCCAGCGGAGTCCACCACGTCACCCGTGATTTCATCCAGCGAGGTAATGACCCGGCCGGTAGCTTTGTCACGATACTCGCCTGCCTTGAGCAGGTTCGCACGCAGACGCGGGAATGCTTCACCCGAGACCACCACGTCACCGTAGTAGTCCTTCAGACGACCAGCGGTGTTGACAGCGCCCGTCTTGGTCTTATCCCAGCCCCGACCCAGCGCGCCCTTGACCTTCGGCGCATACTTCGACCAGATACCCTGAGCCTTGTCAGCGGCACGCTTACCGGCCGCCTTGGCCTTCGCAGCCTGTTCGCCACCCACACCCTTGACGTGATCCCAGAGGGAGGTGTACGCCCGTGCTGACGGTTGCATCGGACCCACAAAGGCACCCGGCGCACCACCACCACCCAGCGACGCACTGCCGACTGCGCCCATCCCGCCCATGGCGATGACCTGCAACTGCTGCAGCATCGCGCCCAGAACAGCGTGGTTGGAATCGGTGGCATGCATGTACTTCGCATCCAGCCCTTCGAGCAGGTCAGCGATAGTCTGTACGTTCTTCTCGATCGTACCACCTGCCGACTGACGGCTGTTCATCGCATCCGTCAATGCCTTCAGATCTGCCGAGACGTCCTGCGATGCCGTTGCGCCTGCCGGGGCTGCCAGGCTGGAGAGACCCGAGCCCGTCGAACGCTTGCGGAACTTGCCCGGCTGGTTAGCCCGCAGACCACGCACCGACGCACCGCCGCTCGAAGCCCCCGTGGTTGCAGCTTGCACCGCTTCCGGGTTCATCAGCCACTCGGCATAAAGCTCACGATTCACGTTGTTCCGTTCATCGATGATGCCCATTTCCTTGAGCTGCTGGAGCTGGCCCTGGTTGGTCATCGCCTGCAACAGTACCCGCGGATCGCCAATCCCGCCGACAATCCCACGATGATCCTGCAACAGTTCGATCTGACGACGATACGACTGCTCGTTGTTCGAGAGCTTGCCGTCGTCGGCCCGCAGGTAGCGGTTGAAGGCACCCGCGATGGCCATGCCGTCAGCACCACCGCCCCAGTGATGCGCCTGGTGCGACTGACTGATGTCGACGTTCTCACCATTCACGGCCCGCGTGATCAACTGCTGGCGCAGCTTCTCGCGTTGCTCAGGGGTGAGCTTGTTGCCGCGATCGATCTTGCCAATGATCTTGTTGGCATAAGCGTTGGCGTTCTTGGTGGAGTTCCCTGCGATGATCTTGCGCAGGTCCGAGGTCATCTGTTTCTCGGTCGAGAACTTGTTATTCGTGTAGTCGTAGACCGTGAGCGGAGTGGACTCGTCGCCCGTACGCAGGATCTTGATTTCACGATGGATGCGAGACAGCAGGCCCGGAATGATTTCATCCAGCGACTTGCTGTTCGAACGCGAGAACGGTTTCGGCTCTTGCATCTTGCCGATGTTGTCGACTTCCATCCGCGAGTCGGGCAGCTTCGACGGCGCAGCACTCGCGAGGAAATCGCGAATCCCTTCGAGCGCACCCCAGTTCCGGTCCGTGCGGGTGAGCTGTTCGTGCACCCGGTCGCCAAACGTGTTGACGAAGTGCTCAGCCTTGGCACCACCCCGACGCAGACGACGGTTCTTGGCCAGACGCTTGGCGAGCATCTGGCTGGCGCGGTTCGAGACCCAGTCCAGCGGGAACGACATACCCTGGGAGATCAGCTCGTCCCGGGCATTGAACCCCGGCATGCCTTCCATGCCCTGCATGGTATCGGCCATCCCGTCCGCCATCCCGCCCATGGCTTCCAGCGGCGAGACCACATCCCGTACCCGGTTCGTGACCTGGTCCTTGATGTTGCGGGCAAACTTGCGGAAGTAGTCCTGGGCACCACCGAACATCCCTTCACGGGCGTTCTCCAGGAACTTGTTGCGCAGGATCTGCTTGAAGCTCTCATGCACCCCGATCTTGGCAAAGTCAGGAATGCCGGTGTTGATCGTGATCGCCTTCAGGTTGGAGAGCAGCATCGCGTTGCTGCGCTTCTGCTCCTTGTTCAGGTCGGCCATCGCCCAGAACATCCGGTACTGCAGCTCCAGCGTTTTCTTCTGGACCGTGTACGCGATGTTGTTCGTGTACGCAGCTTGCTGTTGTACCGCGACGCGGATCGCGTCGAGCTGGGACATCGAGTCCTTGTGACGAATCTGCTCGAAACCTTCGCGGATCTTTTCGCGGGCATTGGTCTCGTCACGCTGACGCACTTCGTCGGTGGCTTTCTGCTGGAAGATACTCGTGAGCAACGAGCCGAGCTGCTCTTCACGATGGTCGCCCTGGCTCGATTGCCACTGCGCCTCTTCCTTGGTCATTTCCTCCAGCTTCTTCTGCAGACCCTTGGGGATCTTGCCGTCGAGCGCTGGCAGCGTTTTACGGAACAGCGACTTCGCCGTATCCTTGGTCGGTTTGATCTCCTCCCCAACGCTATGATATAGCTGCTTCAACTCCGACCGGCCTTCCTGGAAGAGGTCATAAGCCTGCCCGTAACCCTTGGGCATCGCAGCCTTCACGAACTTCTCAATGTTGCTCGTGCTGGTAATGTAATCCTTCGTACCTCGACCGATCGGGGCCAAGGCTTTGACAATCGGATGGCGATTATCTTTGGGCTCAGGGACATCGAAATTGAAGTCGTCGAAATTGAAATTATCAAAATCGTCGTGCGCATTCGAGTCGCTGGCCTTAAACAGACTGGCCATTTAACAAGCTCCTAATAATCCATGCAGCCGCCCGCACCACCTCACTGGTGATGCAGCGCCTGCGTGATTTATGCAGCAGTCCATGCCGCACTGCATAACATTCAAACGAGTTCACGATGCAAAAAATGTCTGTGCCCTTTAACATCGGGCTGCTGAATCTCACACCGGAAAAACTGAAAAGCGTCAAACAGGTTAAGGCCCTCGACATCTTCGACGGCGCCACCACCAACTTCCACCCCGAAGGTCTGTTCTCGACAGACATCTTCGGACGGGTGGGGGATGAGCGACGCAGCCTGCTGTTTGGTTATATCGACATCAAGGCACCGATTTTCCACCCGCTTATTTTCATGGCGATCACGAAGCTGAAGCGCTTCTATGGCGACATCATGGCCGGGAAGGCCTGGGCGCTGTGGGACGACTCGAAGAAAGACTTCGTGAAGGCCAAACCCTCCGAAGGTGCCCGCACCGGGTTCGCGTTCTTCACGGAACACTGGAAGGACATCAACTACGAGGAAGGCACGTCCAACATCCGCGGCGAGTATATCAAGCTCGTGGAAGCCCACAAGGAAACCGCGCTCACCCGTTACGTGGTGGTGATGCCCGCGGGCCTGCGCGATATCGAGATCGACGAACTCAACCGCAAGAGCGAGGACGAGGTCAACACGCTCTACCGCAAGTTCATTGCGCTGTCGAACGTGATCGTCGAGTCGAGCCTGGCTACCAACGCCGAAGTGATTGACAAGCCGCGTTTTGACATGCAGCTGAACTTCGTCGCGCTCTACGACATGATCGAGGCCCTGATCAAGGGCAAGAAGAAGCTCTTCCTCGGTAAGGTCGCCTCGCGCCGGATCTTCAACGGTACACGGAACGTGATCACGGCCATGAACACGGCTGTGACGGTCCTAGGCAAAAAAGGCACCCCGGACTTCAATAGTACCATTCTGGGTCTATACCAATATCTCCAGGCTACCCTGCCGGTGTCCGCGGCTCAGGTGCGCGATTTCCTCGCACCGATGTTCCCGGACGTCAACTCGGCAGCAATCCTGGTCGACCCGAAAACGTTGCGTCCGCGCGACGTTTTCCTGCACGTGCGCTACTACGACAAGTGGGCCACGCAGGAAGGGATCGAGAAGATCATTGCGTCCTTCCGGGAAGAAGACATCCGTAACACGCCGCTCCTGATCGACGGTTACTATCTGGGTCTGCTGTATCTCGGACCGGATGGCACGTTCAAGGTGTTCAACGACATCACCCAGTTGCCGCCGACGCGCAGTCGCGAGCACGTCCGTCCGCTCACGCTGACGGATCTGTTTTATTTGTCCGTGTATCGTCACTTCAGTAAATACCCGCTTTTCCTGACACGCTATCCGGTGGCAGGGATCGGCTCGATCTATCCGAGCAAGACGCACTTGCGGGTGACGGTGGCGCACGACGAACGACGCATGCTCGATGACTCGTGGATCGATGCGGGTGACGACTACGTGGCCTATGAGTTTCCGCGCCAGGACTCGGCGTTTGTGAATTCGCTGATTCCGCACTCCAGCCACCTGAAGCGTCTGACGGCTGACTTTGACGGTGACACGTCCTCGGCGAACATTGCCTACTCGGATGAAGCGATTGCGGAAGCCGGAGCGTTCTTCAAGACGCGCAAGGCGTACATCGGTTCGGACGGCTCGCTGCTCTATAGCTGTGCAGTGGACACGATTACGCTGGTGCTCTGGAACCTGACGGGTGAGCCCGTGGTGCCGAAGAAGCCCGCACTGGAATCGTGGTCGCTGGCTGACTCGCTGAGTGAACCGGCGGTCGAAGCGTATCAGGAATACAAGACCGATACGTTCACGCACTGGGGCAAGCACTACCTCATCAACGACATCTTTGACATGACCGAGCACATTGAGCCGGTCAAGGTGTCGATGAAGGACGTGGAGTGGAACGTCAAGGACCTGAAGGACCTGGATGCTGATCGGCTGGAGAAGGCTGACGTTACGGTGCCGCTGATTGCGATCCGTGAGAAAGGCAAGATTTATGTGCTCGATGGCAACCATCGATTGCGGAAGCTTTACGATCAAGGCGTGAAGGAAGTGTCGGTGATCTTCATCGACCACGACATGCTGGAGATCGCACGAATGGATTAACCATGATTCAATACCAATTTTTCTTTCGCAACTTTGTGCTGCGCCGGACTGGGCAGTTCACCTCGCCACCTCTGCCTCTGGTGACGCGGTTCGAGCTGCCTGCGCTGGCGATGGTGCACTACGTGTCGCCCTCGGTTACGAATCCGTGGCCGAGCGAAGACATGCTCTTCTATCAGAAGAACACCAAGCCGCTCCGCATCACGCACCACACGACGCTGGTGGAGATGAAGGGTAATCCCCGTCCGATCCCTGGCGACATCAACACGAAGATCCGCCAGTTCCGCACGTCGCATCCGCGGTTCCGGGCATCGATCGACGTCGAGGCGATGAAGCGCGATAACCGCGTGATCGTCACCCACAACTACGGTCTGCTGCTGGGTCGTTACAAGTACCAGCGCAACCTGTTCACGTTCAACAACCGCTGGTACAACATCTTCGCGACGCTGTTCCAGTCGATCGGCGAGAACGTGAAGACGGGTTATCATCAGTACGTTGAGCTGCAACTGCCGCAACAGCTGCCGTCGCGCTCGGTGCTGGATCGTACGGTGATGGGCTGGAACACCAAGAACATGGGGATCTTCAACTCGTACGAGCTGCTCTTCCTGCACCACCTCTGGGTGTGGCTCGGTGAGCATCGCGAGAAGTCGCTGATCCACAAGTACATCCCGGACGTGTCGAACGTCAAGATCATTCTGCGTGAAGCGGACCGGTTCTCGATCGTTGACATGGCGCTGCTGGAAGAATGGCGCAAGCCGGACCAGGCGACGATTCGTGCCTACGACGAAGCCAAGCAGGAAAACCCGGAACTGGAACCGCTGAAGAAGGGCGTGTGGGACCCGTCGGTCTTGCAGAAAATGTTCCTGCGCATGCTGATGGCGGTGACCGAAGTGCGTTCGGTGGATCTGCCGGAGAACCTGGGTGACGAAGAAGCCAAGGTAGTCTCGGAAGACGAGCAGGCGGACAACCCGGATAAGGGTCAGCCGGAAACTCCGGACGCCGTGGACCCGACCGAGAACGAAGGGATGGATGCGGCCAGCGGTTCGCCGAAGACCAAGTCGTCCACCAATGACGAGGAACTGACGGAAGCGCAAGCTTACGCAGGCTACGATGCCGAAACCGATCACGCCAACTTCATGGCGGAAATCGACAAGGATCTCGAAGCCCTCGAAATCACTTCGATCAACGAGGACAACGCCCCGCCTCCGCCGGACGGCGGAGACGACGAGACCGAAGACACGCACTCGGAAACGCCGACGCTTGCAGTCGCACCTGACGGTGTGCCTGACGCAGGTGCTGGGGAAGTGGCGGCTAGCAAGGCGCCGAAGTTCTTCCCGACGGATCACCAGGAAGCGTTCATGCACCAGCTGGCCAAGGCGGCTGACTCCGGTGCGATTACGGCTGCTGAGTATCGACGGCTGCAGGAAGCGAGCGAGCGGTTTAACAACCTGCCGGCGCCGCTGAACGCGCAGGGTGTGATGAAGGACTTCGTCAAGGTGCCTCCTGAGGTGCTGAAGATTGAAACGCCGCCATCGATTCCGGACCAGGCAACCATCCTGGACAAGTCGATGCTGCAATCGACCCTGCTGGACTGGAACGAGCGCTACTCGCGACACGTCATGCAGCGGGACATCTCGTCGATGGTCTCGCAGCTCCAGGCCGCTGGTGTGATGATCAACAACTTCGATGTCGAAGAAGTGGAAGACATCACGGGCTCGCACCACGAGTACACCATCCAGGTCAAGCCGATCGAAGGGGCTGCGTCGACGATCAAGATGAAGGTCCCGAAGGTTGACGATGAAGGCAACTTCAAGATCAACGGCGTGAATTACCGGATGCGGATGCAGCGTGGCGACATGCCGATCCGCAAGATCGCGCCGGATCAGGTGGCGCTTACCAGCTACTACGGCAAGGTGTTTGCTGAACGCAGTCAGCGCCGGGTGAATGACTGGGGCAAGTGGATTCGTCAGGCCATCATGGCCCGCGGTCTGAATGTCTCGGATCAGACGGTGACGTCGATGGTGCCGGGTTCGGGCTTTGCCAAGGAAGTGAAGAGTCCGCGTCTGTACTCAGCCATTGCGATGGGCTTCCGCGAGTTCACGCTGATGGTTGAAGGCAAGCCGTTCAAGTGTCACTTCGACATGTCCAAGATGATCAGTCTCAGGATGAGTCCTGGTTTTGTCGTCATGGGCTGGCACGAAGAAAGCAAGGCGGAGCTGCTGGTGGGTTGGGACGAGAATCTCTACATCCACGAGTACAAGGGCGAGATGCGGCCTGCGCCGACCATCGAAGCGATCCTGGGACTGGACGGTCGCAAAGCCCCGCTGGAGTTTGCGGAGCTGAAGGTGTTTGGCAAGATGATCCCGGTGGGAGTGGTGCTGGGTTATCTGCTCGGATGGGACGCCGTGCTGCAGCTGGTGCAGCCGACGATGATGCGTGTGCTGCCGGTGGGCAAGCGGGCGAATCTGGTGGAGGATGAATGGGCCATCAACTTCGACGACAAGACGTACGTGTTCTCCCGTAAGGACAAGCTCGCCACCATGGTGCTCGGTGGCTGGCGCGAGTTCTACGAAACGACGTCGCGTTTCCCGACCGAAGAGTTCAGCAAGAAGGAAGTGTACTTCAACCTCTTCGAAGAGAAGAAGCTGGGGGTGAAGTACCTGCGCGAACTCGATCTGCTGGAAGCGATGTTTGTCGATCCGATCACGCGCGAACTGCTGGTCGAGATGCATGAGCCGACCGTGTTCACGAAGCTGTTGATTCGTGCCTCGGAAATGCTCACGGATGACCAGCACCCGGACAGCCAGGATACGCGGTACATGCGGATCAAGGGCTACGAACGTTTCTCTGGTGCCGTGTATGCGGAGCTGGTGAAGTCGGCACGGGTGCACAACGGTCGTCCGGGCAAGCATCGTTACGGGCTGGAGTGTAACCCGTACGCGGTGTGGATTGCGATCCAGCAAGATCCGGCGAAGGACCAGGTATCGGAAATCAATCCGATCCAGAACCTGAAAGAAAACGAGGCTGTGACCTACTCGGGGACGGGTGGTCGTAACTCGCGCTCGATGGTGAAGTCCACGCGTATCTATCACCGCAACGACATGGGAGTGATCTCCGAGTCGACGGTGGACTCTTCGGATGTGGCAATCAACGTGTTCACGTCGGCGAATCCGCAGTTCAATTCGCTGCGCGGGACGTCACGTCCGTACGACGCAGAAGCGCATGGTCCGACAGCCCTGCTCTCGACCTCGGCACTGGTATCGCCGGGTTCGACCAAGGACGATCCGAAGCGGGTGAACTTTATCGGTATTCAGAACCGTCACGTGGTGGCCTGCGAAGGTTACCGTCAGGCGATGGTTCGGACCGGCTACGAGCAGGTGATCCCGCACCGCGTGGGTGACATGTTTGCAGTCACGGCCAAGAAGCCCGGCAAGGTGATCTCGGTCAAGCCCGATGGCATTATCGTCGAGCTGGAAGGTGGGGAACGGAAGGGTGTGGTGCTGGGGCGTCGCTACGGTAACGCTGCTGGTCTCACGATTCCGCACACCATCAAGACGGACATGGTCGAAGGACAGACCTTTGAAGTGGGTGAGCCGATCGCCTACAACACTGGCTTCTTCGAGCGCGACATGCTCAATCCGAAGCAGATCATCTGGAAGTCAGCCACGCTGGCCAAGGTGGTGCTGATGGAATCGCCGGATACCCTTGAAGACTCGTCGGCTATCTCGACACGGCTGACCAAGAAACTCATCTCCGAACAGGTGAAGATCAAGGACATCGTGGTGAACTTTGACCAGGAGATTCACCGCATGGTCAAGGAGCACGACGCGGTAGAGCCCGAAAGTATGTTATGCATCATTGAAGATGCGCAATCGGCCCGAAACAACTTCCTGGACGAGGAAACGCTGGACACCCTGCGCGTGCTGCAGGCCCAGACGCCCCAGGCCAAAGTCAAGGGCAAGATCGAGCGCATCGAGGTCTACTACAACGGGGATCTGGAAGACATGTCGGGCAGCCTGCGAGGGCTCGCGATGTGGTCGGACAAACGGATCGCCGGACGCAATGTGGCTATCGGACGCCGGGCCTACACAGGCCAGGTCTCTGACGAGTTCCGCATCGGCACGGACCCGCTGTTGATGGACACTGCCTGTATCCGGGTGTATATCAGCACGCGTGTGACGGCAGGTGTGGGCGACAAGGGTGTCTTCGGTAACCAGCTGAAGACCGTGTTCGGTCGGGTGTTTAACGATAACATCCGGACGGAGTCGGGCGTCGAGATCGATGCCGTCTTCGGAGCGAACTCGCTTGCTGCGCGTATTGTGACCTCGCCGTACATCATCGGAACTACCACGACGCTGCTGATGGTGGCAGCGAAACGAGTAATCAAGGCTTACCGCACCGGCAAGGCATAAAGGCAGGCTACGGGGTTTGAAGCCCCGTAGCCTCTTTCATGTGTCACGCTATACGCGGATTTTTCTTACCCAAACATCAGCGGACGAACAGTCTCATGAAAAATCGACAATCAGTCATGACCGGAGCGGTGCTCGCCAATGCGGCGGAGCTTGCTGCCCGGACGATCGAAAAGCTCAACACTGACGCGATCAGCCGCTCGCTGCAAGGCACCGAGCTGTCGCGCCAGACGACCTACAACACCGCTCAGGTGATCTTCCAGCAAGAGATTGCCAAGAAGCTCGGAGGCCAATAACCATGCTGTCTCTTCAAGCGGCGGAAAGCGCCTTCATCACCACCCAGAACCTCGATGAAAAGAACATCGCGCTGGTTGCAAAGCCTGGCAGTCTGCTTGCCTCTCTGGTTGCTGCAACCTACATCAACTACGATCCGGCGCAGCAAGGTGGTGAGTATTACCACGATCTGAACGCCATGTGTGCGATGACCGACTCGGCCTCGACGGCGACCGGTTATTCGGAACACAGCGCACGGATGGACGAAATCTCGGACTTCCTCGCCGAAAAGCTGCAGAAGCATCTGTTCTATGCCCGTACCGTCGTGGCGCCGTTCGTCGACGCGTATGCCGGCCGCCTGCAACAGGCTATGGAACTCGTCGGCTCGAACCCCGACAACGGCGTGGAAGTCGTGCTGCACACGCAACCGGGTCCGCTCTCGGAACCGAGCCTCGTGCAGTCGATCCAGCTGAACAAGGACGCGGTGTTCTCCCGTGAACAACTGCTCTCCGGTTTCCCGGCACTCGACGACAACGAAATCCGTACCCTGATGGTGACGGGTGCTGCGTCGGTCGATGCGGCGGTTGCCGAATACTTCTCGAAGAAGCCGGAAGGTTGGCTGGCTTCGCGCTGGAAGGGCATCTTCTGCCTGAACCCGATGGACCCGGTGCCGGAAAGCGGCCTGGACATGTACATCGGTGGTCGCGACAACGTCGATACGGCCCTGATGGTGTTCCTGATCACGCGTCGTATCTGGAATGCGCCGCTCGATGGCGTGAACATGTCGTCGGCGGCTTACGAAAACGCGATGGTCGCGTATCGTACGCAATCGGGCCTGCGTCTGTGCCACGAACTCGAACGCCTGGACCGCGACAGCCAGTCCGGTATCCTGATCATCGGTACGCAGATGGTGCCGGGTGGTCAGGTGAAGGTCACGGTGAACGCTTCGGTGTACCGCGACTTCCTCAAGCAAGGTGGTTCGAACGAAGCCCTGCTCGGCAACATGCTGCAAGCCACGCGCGAAACGCGCCTGGACGCCCTGATCGCCAAGAAGGATCTGCTCGAAGCAGCCTGGAACCGTCAGTACGCCGCGAACAAGGCGTTCTACGACCAGAAGCGTTTGCTGCAGATGCGCGAAGCAGTCGTGTGCGAATGGGAATACCTCGCGAAGGAATACACGCCCGAAGACTTCCCGGTCGAAGATCGTGCTACCTCGCGGGCACTCGTGCTGCGCATGTCGAACAACCTCTCGCCGAAGGACTTCGACGACCTCAACACGCTGGCGCTGCAACTGGCCTGCCGTGCCCGTTTCTTCAAGACGGACGCTGAGCAGATCCTCGGCGGCATGGCGCGTGCCAAGGAAACCAACGTCGGTATCTCGGCCCAGGAAGCAGCCAATATCTCGGTGACGGAATACGTCTGCCGCTGGATCGGCTGGCAACTGGACCCGGTGTCGGCAAACCAGGTTCAGGTCTTCTCGGCCAAAGACAACCAGCTCGCCTAAGGAGTAGCGCATGGACACTTCAAAGTTGATTCGCAACCCAAAGAGTGTCCTCGCTACGCTGCACGAAATGGAGGACGACACCTTGGTAACCTCAACGGGTTGCAAGGTGTACGTCCCTTCGCGTTTTGCAGAGCGAGGTCTGGCCTCTCTGGGGGCGGAAACGTACATCATCGGGATCTGCGCGATCGTGGTGGGGGATCAGTACGGCATCATGATGGTCAACGCCATGATGCGTCTGGACCCGGCTGAGATCAACCGGGTGCAGGTGGGTGAGGATGAGTATCTCGAATTCGTCTTCTATCCCGGCAGTGTCGTGATTGCCAACCTGAAGCTGGTCAAGACCGACACGCTCACGTACAAAATCTACGACGAGATCATCGCCAAGGCGCGGGTGCCTTGGTATCTGAATTATTTCGATCTGGCGAAGATCTTCGATACGGCGCGGCTGCACGCTGGCGCTAATATCGGTGGCAACAAGGAAGTGACCGAGTTGCTGATCTCGATTTCGGCACGGAACCCCAAGAACCGTGTGCAGTATTATCGCCAGGTGATCGAGTCGGAAAACGACATCGCGACGAACCCGCCGTATTACGCGTCTCTGAAGGACGTGACGCTGTCCGCGACCAACGCCGTGAACAAGCTCGGTGGTGGGTATTTCCGAAACGGTACGGTCTCGGCAATCAATTCTCCGTCCGAGCGCACCGAGCGCCTGGAGGAGATTCTCTTCAGCTAGAAATCATGCTCAACAACGTTTCCTTCACCTGTACCCGGCTCAACGGGACGAACAAGGTGGGTGAACTGAAGAAGAACGAGCGCGGCTACTACGTGATGGTCATCGGGGCGTTGAACATGTTCAACAGCGCCGGGATGTATTACCGTGCGGACGCAGCTCGGGAATTCTTCGAGGAATCCAGCTCGTTCATGCGCCGCGTCAAGCGCGGCGCCCTTCGTGGGGAATACGGCCACCCCCGCCGTGACCCCAACATGTCGATGCAGGCTTACTACGCTCGACTGCTGCAGATTCACGAAGACAAGGTGTGCTGCCACTTTGCTTCGGTCACGCTCGACTTCGATAACTACAAGGACGACCAGGGTCGCCCGATCGTAGCGATCATCGCCGAGGTGGCACCGAATGGCCCGCTTGGCTATGTGCTGGAAAAGCAACTCCAGAACCCGGCCGAGAACGTGTGCTTCTCGATCCGCTCGTTCACCGACGACAAGATGGTGAATGGCGTCATCAACCGTTTCATCAAGACCATCGTCACGTTCGATTACGTGAACGAACCGGGCATGTCTGTGGCAGAGAAGTACAACAGCCCCGCCCTGGAAGGTCTGGAAGACGTGTCGTTCACCCGCGGTCAGGTCGAAGCGGGTACGAAGTCGCTGATCGAAACCGCCGGTGTGGGCAACGAGAGCATCCAGCTCAATGTCCATGAACTGATGAACTCGCTCGGCTGGCAAATGCCTTCGGTCGCTCAGGCGCGCAAGAAGGCCGTCTGGACCGGCTGGTAAGGGGTAGACACCCACAAGTCGTCATAAAGCCCTAGGAAGCCTTCTACGGGCTTCCTAGGGCCTCTTATGCCGTCATACTGCAGAATTGAATCCAAAGATTTCTCAAATACATATTACTAAGGTGAGAATGGTGCATCAATGGCCAGCACGATTTAACTACGATCGTATATTTTCCATGAGAAGATCTCCAGCCGGAGGCTCTCGAAAGGCATCCAGACGAGGAGGACACATGGAGCAGTTCCGTTACGTTGGCAATCATTCGCCGAACAAGCTTACCCCGATGGGCATCAAGCCCCGGCCCGCATTCGAACGCCGGCAGTCTGAAATCGACATCTTCTCGCGACTCTTTCGCGAGCAGCTCTTCAAGCTCCTGAAAACCCAGGGCTCGCGCAAGACGCGCAGCCAGTACGCAGCAATGAGTTCCCAGCACGGCGCCTTCGATCGCCTGATGGAAGTCATCGATCACTTCCACTACGAACTGGTGGATGTGGTGCGAGTGCCGCAGGAAGCGGATGAATTCCTCTGCAAGGTTCGGGTGCGCATCCCGACCGAGCCGCTGTACAACAGTGTGCTCTTCACCAACGGCATTCCCGAAGGTCACAAGGGTTACATGCTCGTGAGCTTCACGATCGGTGCGAGCAAGGCGTTCGCCCGGCTGATGAAACAGAACGACATCGCTGAAGGGGCACTGAAAGATGTCATCGAGCCCGAAACGCTCGCTGATCACTTCAACCCCGACAAGGTCATCCCGGGTGTGATCACCCAGATGCGTGGCGAGCCGCGTTACCTGTACGAAGGTTTCAACGAACACGCGCGCCACGAACGCTACTACCAGACCGCCGAGGGTTTCATCTACCTCGTCGAAGTCGAAGGTTACGCGACCCAGGCATCGTAAAACACGGCACGAATTTACCACGTGCGATGTATTCGATGTCGAGTATCACCGGTTTTCTGACAGTCTTCGCTCGGGACTCTAACTGAGCCTTTCTTCGCAACACCGTATCACCTTTCATCTAACCCAATCTGTAAAAGGAATCACCATCATGTCCGAAGCTAACAACACCGCCGCCGCTGACGCAAACGTCGAAATCAAGTTCCGTGACGACCTGCTCGAAGTCGAAGCCAAGTTCCGCCCGCTCGCGACCACCGACGCCGCTGCCGGCACGATCGTGCTGCCCGCCGGCGCGATCTGGGAAAACGCTCCGGAAGGCGTGACGGAAGCTGCGTACGAAGCCGGCAAGAAGTGGCTCGATCTCTCGACCAACGCGCTCACGAAGCTCGGCTCGGAACTGGCCGTCGACCTGTTCAAGGAAAACAAGGACCTGCAGACGGTCACGATGCACGCGCCGGTCCACAAGAAGGACTCGTACGAAGGCGTGTTCAAGCGTCAGGGCCAGTCGCGCAACGTCCGTACCGGCGAAGTGTCGAACTACGTCGGCTCGATCGGCGTCGGCCGCATGAACATCGTCAGCTCGCGCACGCAAGCCGAGTGGACCGCGATCAAGAACAACATGAAGTCGCTCGCCGACGCAGCTGGTCTGTAATAACGGGCCAGGTTGTTCTGACAACACAAAAAGCCGGAGCCTTCGGGTTCCGGCTTTTATGCCGCTGTTTCTTTTTTGGTTAAGGAGTCATCGTGCCGAACTGGTGTCGTAATGAGGTACGCATCCTTGCATACAGCGATCGCGAACGCGTCCGTCTCGAAGAGATCCTCGACTTTGTTCGGGAATCCACCGCAGAGTACGAGGCCAGGATTTCCCGCAAGCGCTTGTATGAGAAAAAGTTCTCTTCCCCCGGCCACTACGCTGAAACGCCGGATCGTTCCATCTTCGATTTCAACAGCATCAAGCCCTATCCTACCAAGTATATCGAGCAGGACCTGGACTCGTATCGACTCACCACCGAGGAGTTTAATGCCAAGTATCCCAGGAAGCCTCCGAAGTTCGGCGAGCTTCCCATTTCCATCTTCCACGAGGATGACGGTTATAACTGGCGCATCAAGGAGTGGGGCACTAAGTGGAATGCCACGGACCCGCTCTGGATCGGCCAGTATCAAACCTTCCATTTCGACACAGCCTGGTCGCCTCCCTGGCCTGTCATCTCCGAACTGCACAAACAGTTTCCTGATTCCAACATCGAATTCGAGTATTACGAACGAGGTGTGGCAGTCATCGGCGGCTGCGAGTTCATTTCCGAAGCGTGGTTCGATCCCTCGGACTACGTCGCAGCGCACGTTCCGCTTATCGAGAAAGCGCTCAAGGAGGGCACTGAACCCCCGCCCAATGTCTGGGCAGCTGGCACGCCGTACAACCTCTGGACGGCAGATTACATGGGCTTCAAAGGCGGCTAACGCAATCAGGAGACCTTATCATGAAAAAGCAAATCATCCTCATCGTCGCAATTCTTCTTTCCACCATTACGGCTTCTGCCTGGGCTGATGGTCCGGTGCGCGCCTACGGTCAGCAACCCACCTACAGCGAAGACGAACAAGAAGGCATCGTGAATGCGGACGGAGCGATTGAAGATCCGAGCGCTCCGATGTCTGGCACGGCACGTGCTTACCGTAACGGCCTCATCGGCGGTAAGCATCTGCAGAAGGCTGAGGACGATGCTCGTGCGGCTCAAGCACAAGCCCAGCAACTGCAACAGCAATACGGTACGGTCCAGCAAGCTGCTCGTGCTCCGCAGCAATACTACCCGGCACAGCCGCAGGCGCGTTACTATGCACCGCCTCCGCAACCCCAGCAGTACGCCCAGTACCCGCAGTACGACGAGCCGCAGTATGTGGAAGCGGAAGAACCCGCTCAAGTGTACGTAGTGCCTGATGTGGTACGCACGAACGCTTATCCGCCCAGCCGCGGTCTGGACGACCCGATGCGCCCGCAGGAAACCTGCTACTACAACTCGTGCAGTGGCTACAGCCGCTCGGTCCAACAACCGCGATACTATCAGCCTGCGCCTCCGCCGGCGGTTTATGTCGCTCCGCGTGTAGTGTTGCCGCAACGTTTTAACTACAACGAGCGCTACGCGCCGTATCCGGTCTCGAACGGCTACCGCACCTACGTCCCGGTGCGCCCGCAACCCTATCCGCCGCGCGACGTCTACTATTCCCGAGGCTATTGAAACGAAAGGATCTGTAGCGTCATATTACCAACCTGAGCAGTAAGCCAATCTGGCCTGCCAAGATTTATCCCATTCCCACTAGGAGATGTGCAGATGCAACGTAATTCCCTGAAGACCCTCTTTGCTGCGGTTCTGACCGCAGCAGTCCTGACCGCTTGCGGCGGTGGTGGCGGCGGTAGCAACGGTGGCGGTCAACCCGCCGCCAAGCAACTCACCGGTCGCGGCATCGACGGTTACCTGGTCAACGCCAAGGTCTGCTTCGACGACGGTCAAGGCGGCTGTGATCCGGCCCTCGGTTCAACGGTCACGGGTGCCGACGGCAGCTACAAGCTCCCGGCTCCGGCTGACTCGGTCGGTCGCCGGATCAACGTCATCGTGACACCCGATACGATCGACGCTTCGACCGGCACGAAGTTCACCTCGACGTTCACCCTGTCGGCAATCGTGGATGGCGATACGCAAAACGTCACGCCGCTCACGACGCTGGTCGTCGCACAAGTCGCAAGCGGCAAGTCGCGTGACGATGCACTCGCTGCAGTGCGTACGCTTACCGGCACGGCCAGCACCGATCCGGCAGCCGACTACATCGCGTCCGGTGACACTGCTACGGCAGCCGTCGCCTCCAGCATGGTCGACAAGCTGACGGTACTCAGCGGTCAGGGTCCGATCTCGTGGTCGCGTGTTCAGGCTACGATGCTCGCCTATGCCGACCTCGGCAACGTCGATGGCGTTCAGCAGGCCGACGTCAACAACCGTCTGGCAGCGTCGAGCGTCAGTGCGGATGCAGATGCGGCAGGCGTGCTCGCCAGCCCGCTCTACACCGTGGATGGCGATCTGATGCAGTGGACGCCGGGCACGATCTCGACCGGTTATCTCTCGCCGGTACGTGAACGCTCCACCCTCTCGGGCTCGACGCTCGGTATCGTTCAGGAGGAACAGTACAACGGTCGCTGGGAAGAAGTCCAGGCACTGGGTGTCTACGACGCCATGTTCAGCGGCACGTGGATCTCGCTCAACGGCGGCATCGGTGCGTACGTGATGCAGGCCAATGGCTCGTGGTCGGACTGGAAGATGGCTTACCAGATGCATCCGAGCTATGCGCTGTCGTCGGTGGGTGCAAAGCTGATCGGTACGGACCCGCTCAGCAATGACCAGATCACGGTCTCGTACAAGACCATCGACATGAGCGGCCAGGCACTCGCGTCCAGCCTGCACATCGACTACCGCAATCCGGTGCGTGGCGCAATGCTCGGTTCGTTCCCGACGGGTACGACTGGCTATCTCGCATCCATGGCCTATGCCAACGATCGCGTGATGCTGCCCAGCTACGGCATCGGACCGGCATGGCTCAACGGTGCATCGGTCTCCGGTATCGCTCAGGTCAACGGCATGCCGCAGTACGTGCTGGGTGATCCGAACGTGCCGCATGCTTCGGTGCAGGAAGTCGTCGGCATGCAAGTGGATATCGGCTACAGCTGTGTCCTGCTGAACATCCTGCCCAATGGCGTGGCTCAGGTCGACAAGAGCAACAAGGAGGGTTGCAACTACGCCAATGCGCCGCTCAACTACCCAGTCACGGGCAGCTGGTCGGTGTACCCGCGTAACCCGCAAGTCATCACGATCAATCTGCCGAAGTCGATTGCCGCGCGCAACATCGCGATCAACGACCGCGTCAAGAACGCGATCGGTGCCGGTGGCTCGCTGGTGGTGGCGCTGGTGGACAACCACCTGATGTCGGGCTATCTCCAGCCGGCCTCGTCGCCGGTGACGGCGCTGCAGCTTCGTGCTGACGCAGTGGATCTGGTGGCTGCTTCGATGCGTGAAGCCGCGGTCCGGATCGGTCAAAACCAGAATCCGTAAGGAGACCCCTTCACGTCAACACGTCCGGCGTGGAGGTTTTTGGGAGGGTTCGGGGACCCTCCCGCTTTTATTCCGGCATAAAGCCACGCACCCTCCGGGGTGCGTGGCTATGCCTTTTCTTTATTTTTTTTTTGTCTTCAGCAGCCCGGAATGTTGGGCAGCACGTGACCGTGGGTTTTCAACTGGTGCTCGCACATCCCCTGCCAGTATTCCCGGTAGGACGGAAAACGCAGACCCATACTCCACCATCCCCAATCAAACGCGTGCGCCAGAAAGTTGTTGAAGTTATACATGTCTCCCCCGAGAGAGAAAATTATTTAAGGTCTCCTGCAGAAAATTCGACAGCAAAATAAAATAAAGAAAAAAGCCGGAGCCCGAAGGCCCCGGCTTTTCAGTCCGTCGAAACGGATTAGCCCAGCTGGATGTTGCTGTTCGGCAGGTTCTCGGTGAGATCCTTGTAACCGAAACCAACGTCCTGCAGACGCGGCTCGACCAGCGTGCCGTTGCCCAGGCCACCGTTGTTCGTGTCGTACTGCGTGAATGCCTGACGCGCGAGCGGGTTGGCACCCAGGATGTTGATGTTGCTCAGCAGCTGCTGGCAGTAGTAGTCGACGCCCATGCCCACTTGCGTGATGGCCGAGAACGTGACGTCGTACTGGAGATGCTGACCAGCTTGCGTGAGGTCGCGCTGGCCTTCGGATTGCGCCAGACGGCCCGTCGGGAACATGTTCGTGCACAGCCACGAGCGCACGACCTTCGTGTGCGTCGGGTCCGGTTCGATGAACGCCACCGACATACCGTAGTAGTCGGCGAGCATTGCGTTCGGACGGGCGCCTGCGTCGACCAGCGTCGCGACGTTCGCAACCTTCGAGTTCGGGTCCATCATCAGGTTGGTGACCCAGCCTTCGAGGAACGACTTCACCGGCAGGCCATACACTTCCTGCCAGCTGAACTGCGGGTTGGAACGTGCACGCGTCACGTTCGTGAAGTCCTGGTGCATTTCGCCTGCACCGCCGACCGGCGACGTATCTTCGACGGTGACTTCCATCGTCGATTCGAGACCGGTGATCTTCAGTGCACGCAGCTCGACGAGCGAGCGCAGCGATTCGAGCCAGTAGTCCGGGTTCGGCAGGTCATTGAAGCCGAGCGGCGCTTCGATGAGCAGCGCGATCAGCGGACGGCTGATGTACGGCTGGTTGGAGATGATCTGGTTGAGCTGCGGCGCGTAGCCCATCTGGCCGCCATAGCGCAGATCCAGCATCGCGTTCTGGCGACCCTGTGCATAAGCGATATCTTTGCCCAGGATCGCATCGGTAAGGCGTTGTGTCATAGTGGTTCTCTTTCAGATGACGATTGTAAGAGACGCGTCGACCGAAGCCGACGCGCTCTCCCGTAGCCAGATTTAGTTCGTAGCCTCGACGAGGTCGAGCTGGCGATACGCTTCCAGATCGAACGTGTTGACCGTCTTCATGTTCGCCGCGCCCAGCTTGATGCGCGTCGACCAGCTGTAGCCGCGCTGCGTGTCCGCCTGGGTGAAGTACACCTCGGGGATGATCACGAAGCGGCCGTCGAAACGATCCTTCACGTCGTCGTTGATGAACTTCTCGACGTCCTTCTTCAGGACCGGGTTCGTACGCTTGTCCGAGCCCGTGAAGTTCTGCCACGCACGGAAGCCGACCTTTTCCAGCTCCACGCAAGCCATCATCGTGAAGAAGCTGTTCAGGACCGACGTGTCGTCGTCGTACACCGTCTTCAGTGCCGGGAAGAACACCGAGCGGCGCTTGAACGACTGCACCCACACCAGGCAGTTCTTCCAGTCCGTGTTGCGGACGGAATCCGGCTTGAACGTGGCGTTCACGTTCTTGAAGCTGGTCACTTCCGACAGCGGCGCGCTGTCGAACGACAGACCCGCCTTCCAGGCGCCGTTGGAGGCACCCATGTAGTCAGCGGCCTTCTTCGCGATTTCGAGCGTCAGCGGCAGACGCTTCGTGTACGTCGAGTCGAGGAACTCGCCCGAATGACCGACCACCATACCACGGCACACCGAAGTGCCATTGATGTCCGATTCCGGGAAGAGCTGCAGACGCGTACGCAGCGCGATTGCGATCGAGCTTTCTTCGCCAGCCGTGAGGGTTTCGCCCAGCACGTCGTGCGTCGAGAGCAGCACTGCCATGTCCTTACGGACCGAGATGGCGTTGATCAGCGCGTACTTCGTTTCGAGCGGGTAGCCCGAGTCGATCACGATCGATTCGCAGTTGACGATGCTGTCCATGATCTCGCTGGACGGATCGCTGTAGTCAGCCATCTTCGTCTCGACGAGCTTCGCGAACTTCGCTTCGTCCATCGTGCCGTCCGAACCGCCGACAGCGTAGAACACGCTGTTTTCCGACAGACGGACCGTGTTCGGGCCAGTCGTGTCGAGCACGAACGATTGGTAAGGCACGTTCTGCGAGCTGAAGCCGCCGATCATGTTGATCAGGTATTGCTCGCCTTCGGCGTCCGTACCCGTGATGTCCGAGAACTGGTCCACGAACGGGGTTTCCTTGGCGTAGATCGCCTGGAGCACCGTCGAGATGTAGTTGTCGTACATGAACACCTGGCCGAACGGACCTTCGATCGGGGGGATCGTCTGGTCGTCGACGTTGCGGTAAGCCGGGATGAACACGTCATCGATGCCGAGCAGCGCTTCGGTGTTGCGGTCGACTGCACCCTTCTTGAAGGTGACCTGCACCGACGTTTCGTCCAGCTGCGTGCGGACGACTTGACCGGTCGAGAGCGCGTCGTCGCGCTTCAGGCAGGCCATGCGGAACGGGTAGATCTTGCCTTCGGTGAGCAGGCGATCGTCGAGCGGCTGCAGACCGAGTGCGGTTTGCGCCCACAGACGCAGACCCGAGTTGTTGCCGTCTTCGCCGAAGTACGGGACTTCGAAGTCGCCGATCGGGTAGAGCGACGATTGGTTCGCGCCATCGGTCATCGAGCCCGGCTTCATCTGCGCCGTGCTGAACGAGCCAGCGTCGACCTGCGTGACAACCCAGCGACCCTTGATACCGTCGATCATCGTGTTGCCGGTGACGGGCTTGTTCAGGCCGTCGTCGGTCTTGACGATCGAGCCGTCGGCATTGCGCTCGTACTGCGGCACTTTCGTGTTGAGCAGGTCGAACGACAGACGGATGGTCGCCTTCGGACCTGCGTCGTCGGGGATCACGCGTTGGAACATCTGCGTGTTGCCCTTCGCGTTGAGCGCGTTGGACAGCACAGTCGCGTGCGTGGCGTACTTGCCGCGCTCGTCGAACGATTCGGTGCCGTACAGAAGCGTACGGCTATTGCCCACGACCAGTTGCGGGTCGGTCGGGCCGGACTTGGCGTAGCCGAACACTTTCGCCAAGAAGGTGGGGATCTGCTCGCGTTCTGCCTGGACCGTCTGACGGCTCTTGTCCTTGATGCCGTTTTGGTAGATACGCGGTGTACCCGAAACGATAGTCACCATGATGAGATTCCGATTGAAGTGAAACGATGAACATCGAGAAGCGGCTTATGGATTCGCCGCGAACTGTCAGTCCCTTGAATAGTTTCCTGCATGCCCGAATGACCCGTCGATCATTTGCCTGACCGCTTGATCAGGCGGTGGTCATGTAGTGTTGCACATGCTTCTCAATCACACGCCAAAGCCTTGGTGAGGACTTTGCTCCATTTTCATATGTGACGCTGCGCGAGCACAGCCGTGAGAGCACAGTAGTTTTATGACATCCTGGAGGTTTCTTCAGGTTTCATTTCATCGTCTTTCTTTAACCAGAATCGACCGAGTAAGTTTTTACATGCTCAGTCGCGATGAAATAAAAAAGCAAGCCAATAACGGAATGGCTCGCGCTCATAATAAATGATGCTTGCGCAGCCATAGATCAACAGGTATTTTTCCTACTCGACGGAAGCACCAACATGACCATTTTCAACTCTGCCTTCGCAACGACCGCGACGGCCGGCTACAGCACCACCAAATTGGAACAGGCGCTGACGGAAGCTTACTACCACGGCGCCACACAACAAGTACGCGAAAACGTGCACATGGTGCGCGAAGGGCTGAACGGTGGCGTCGCTGGCGTGCCTGCTTTCAACTTCCCTCTCGTCGTCAAGATGAAGGACGAAGACGTGGTGTTCTTCGATGCCCGCTCGTTCGTCGGCACCGATTCGATGGGCGGCATCCGCATCCGTGACGAGATCGAACTGCAAGCCCGTACGGTGCAAGCCCAGCTCGCGCTCGACTGGCACCACGGCTATCAGGCACGGGTCCGGGATATGTCGCCGTTGCCGCTGATGCTCTTCGCCCACTGGATGGGTGAAACCATTGCGCGTCGCTTCGCGATCGATGCTCGCCAACAGCTGCAGATCTCGGTGTTCGCTGCGATCTTCTACCTGAACTGTTTCTGGGACAAGACCGAAGCCAGCTCGGAAGACACCGCATACCTGCTCTCGGCGATCACGCGCACCTGCGGCTACCGTCACTCGGACGTGGTGGACGTCGTCGAAACGCATCCGATCATCCGCGACGTGGAAGAGCTGTGCGATGCGATCAAGTCGTTCACGCAATCGGTGCGGCTGGAAGACTTCAACCCGGCTACGCTGTTCGGTACGGTGAACGGTTCCTGGTACGGCAACGCTGGCAAGGAACTCGTGACCATCGCGCTGGAATACCCGCCGGTGTGGCTGACGCTGTTGTTCCAGGCGATCACGAACCGCGGCTTCAAGAAGGCCGGTCTCACGCAGATCGTCGAGCGCAGCACCTACCGCAAGTACCACGAGAACTTCGTGCGCAGCATGGCCTTCCTGGGTCAGCCCGACGAAAACACCCGTAGCTGGTAAGCGCGCCGACCTGTTCGTAAAAGCGCTACTCACTTCGGTGGGTAGCGCTTTTTATTCACATTCGAAAGGAAGGGCTCTATGAGCGGCTACCTCGTATCAGAAGACTTCCTGCTCAATGATGCCTACACGAAAGTGTGGTGTACGCCTGAGCAGGACAAGCAGGCAATCATCCAGCCTGCACGCATTACGCCGGAGAATGGAGTCTGGACTTCGTTCTCGTATCAGTGGCGCAAGATCCAGTTGCCGGTCACAGGTTCGGCCAATCGCTTCCACGTCTACCAGATCGGCCAGGTCCATCCGACGCTGCTGGGACTCGTGGATCAACCGGGTGTGTGGATTTCCGCCCCGCAAGCCATGCAACAGGAATGTTGCCTGCTGGATGTCTACGTCGGCAAGGGGGTGATGATTCCCCGTTCGCTGGTGTGGTATATCGTCACGGGCGACAACAACCTGCTGGTCGCAGTGCTCAAGCCATCCGAACGACCGGCGAAGCTGATCGACTGTGATCTGGAGAACGAGCCGATCTTTCTGCGCCTCTACTCCAACGCCTGGTTCGACAGCTACCGTGACACGTACGCCGAACCGTGCATCAAGATCAATTCGATCAAGGCCGACGACATCACCGCGATCAACAACTTCCAGGCCGAGATCGCCCAGCTCCCGAGCTGGGGTGGCACGTTCTTCTACGTGAACGGACAACGGGTCGACAAGATCGACCTGGTGTCAGCGAAGCCGGGCGACTATATCGAGTATGTGTTCGATGCGTCGATCAAGCGGGAAGTGGTGTTCAATGTGCGCGACCTCGCGCCGTTCGAATCCAGTCTCGACAGCCTGCACAAGTATCTGCTGCATTATGCCGGACCGAGCGACACGATCGACTATCAGGACGACGTCGACATGTACGTGGGCTTCACGTGGAACACCACCCGCTGGAAAGGGGTGTACCTCCACAAGAACGACAGCCGGACGATGCGCATGGTCACGCACCGGGACTATTCGGTGCCGACGATTCGTGTCGATGGCACGCAGGCGGCGAATGCGTTCATGGCAGGGCAGGATCTCCAGATCCGGCTGACGGTGCGTAATTCGGGCTGGCAGCGTCCGCTGGTCTTCGAGAACGCGCGCATCTTCGAGATGTACAAGTTGCCCGAAGACAAGATTGCCGGGGCGATGGTCGGACAGGACGCGCTGGTCTCGGTGTGGCAGGCCGGGAACCTCGAAGCCAATATGTACACGGCGATCATGCGTGCTCCGCAGGCCACGATCACCCGGGATATGGTGCAGCAGGCCTACGGCTACAACGCCATGTCGAAGCTGCTCGGTGATACGCCGACCAAAGTCACGCTGACCAGTGGTCAGGCACTCGTGACGATTCCGGAAGGCTTGCGCGGTGGGTGCACGATCTACGAATACAGCGCAGATGGCAAGCTCCTGTACTACACGCCCAACACGGTGGACAACACGTACACCTGTCAGGCAGCTGGTGCGGCCTTCGTGGAGATCATCCACGGCATCGGCGGGGTGCAGCTGGACGTCATTGACAACACCGACACGGGAGCAATCGATCCGACCGCCAACTACCGGTTCTACGTAGCGCCGTCGGTGGGCGGGTTGAAGACAGGCGACTGGGCAGACCGCACGGGTGACCCCGTGTATCTGGTTCAGGGCACCAAGTACACCTGGGTGCGTTCGGCCGCCGCGTACAACCGCGTGCTCTCCAACAAGAAGCACCTGGCGTACTCGTTCTCGATGGCGCCGATTGCCGGGGTGTTCGAATTCGACATCACCTGGTTCAAGGACGGGATCTACCAGAAGCTGGACATGCCGCTCGGCGAGCTGGACATCTTCATGAACGGCTACTCGCTGATCGAGAAGCTGGACTTCCGGGTCAGCGGGTCGCGGGTGGTGGTGGTGACCAAGGAGTATTTCGATCCGACGCTCGCTCAGCAACAGTTCGTGATCCGTTACACCGGGTTCTGTAACAAGGACATGTCGCGTACCGATGCACCGGACGTGGGCTTTGTCTATCACGGGGATCTCTCGGCGAACAACCGGTACGACATCCGTGATGACAAGGTTCTGCGGATCGTCTGTCGCGGTCAGGTGAGGCTGCGGGAAGATCTGTCGTTTGCTGAAAACGGGATTGACGTGGGGTTGGTGAACGCATTGAACGGGTCGCCCTATTCGATCCGGGATATCGTCGTTCCTATGAACAACTATCTCATCGACGGTGATGGGGTGGTCGACAAGACCTACGAGTTCCGTGACGCATCGATCGCAATCGACAATGCGGTGAGCGATTACCTCACACGGTTCATTCCGCAAGATCCGACCGATCAGCCCAATGCGATTCCGGGCCGCTACCAACTCTACAGCCCGTTCCTGTCGCGCATTCTTGACGACTTGAAAACGGGCGTGCTCTGGGACGACAAGTTCTACGAGCAGTTCGGCGACGACTGGCTGCGTACTCGGTTGAAGGCGTACGAAAAGTATCTGCCCTTCGATCCGATTGGGGGTGGCAACATTCCCGATAGCCGCTATGTCGTGGTGCACCCGCATCCGTATCCGACGTACGTGTCTCTGGACATGTATCGTTACCGCGTGATGCTGCGTGCGGTTGGGATCTACGCGCCGGGTCTGGACATCTCGTCGATGATCAGCGTGCTTCAGTTCTAAGGCATAGGGCCGGCTCACGCCGGTCCTTCTAAGGATTTCAACCATGACAACGATTTTGAATCAGTCTGCAGTAGTCGGGACCGATGGCGTACAGCCCATCATCAATCCCGAAGGCCGTATGGCCATTTACGGGCTCGACGAGCTTTGGGACAACACGGTCGGTACGGGCCGGTTCGTTCCTAACGTCGGCGATCTGGCAGCGGATCGTCAGAACAAGACCGTCAGCGCCTGGTGGATCGTCAAGGCACTGGACGTTGACCTCGTGCCGACGCTCGAACCCTGGGGCGGTGTGCCGACTTCGGTGATCAACACCGATGACGTTCTGACCGGTCCGGGTCGCACCACCAACAACAGCACCTATCGTGCTTACCTCGACAAGTCGGTCACGCCGTATGTGCTCGCCGTCGAGAACCGCCTGTCGTACAAGGGCACCACCTGCCGCAAGGCCAAGATCTGGAAACAGAACACGGGCCCGACGGACCTGAAGGCCATCTCGGGTTACTACGACAATCTGGGTCAGCTGATCACCAACGAGATCGCGCTCGAACTCGTGGGCGTCAATGCCCAGACGAACAAGAGCGAGTACGCGGTGCCGGTGTGTTACACCATGGAAGACCTGCCCGACGGTGAAGTGGTGAGCTGTATCGCCTACACCGACGAAGGTCATCCGGCTTCGATCACGCAACTGATCGTGCAGAACACCTCGTTCATCCGCCACATGAACAATGCAGTCCGTTATGTGACGGGTATCTCGCTGGTGTCGCCGTTCATGAGCGAAACCGATCCGACGCTGGTCCAGCTGCCGGTGAACGTGCCGCTCCAGGGTCTGTACCTGAAGGGTCGCGTGCACTACAGCGACGGCTCGTTCAAGGAACTGCCGGTCGACGGTACGCGATTCACCATGCTCGGCATGGAAAGCTATCTGGCGACGATGGTCAACCAGAAGATCCCGGTCGTGCTGCGCTACACCCCGACCTCGGACGAAACCGTCTATGGTGCAACCCGTGGCGAGCAGATCTTCGTCACGCAGAAGTACACCATCAAGACGATGGAAGCCAAGGGTGCGTACAACGTGCGTCTCTACGCGTACCCGGAATGGGTGGGTCCGCTCAACGGTTACACGCTGCGCTGGTTCCTCTACTCGTCCGAACGCAATGCGCGCTACGACGTCACGCAGAACGTGCAGTTCGCGGTCAACAGCCCGGCCTTCTCGCCGAAGCTGTACGGTGTGAACCAGCTGCTCAACGTCTCGGTCAACCTGAAGGACGTCAACCCGCTGTACGAAGACTTCCGTTACGCACAGACCGTGCAAGTGGTGCTCTGGCGCGACGGGACGGAACGCACCGATGCCAACTGGCAGATGGTGTTCGAGCAGGGTCAAGATCCGGCTTACGGCGTCAATGGCAGCCACGGTGTGTTGGAGTTCATCAACTACAACTACTGGAAGCTCAAGATCAACGCGGGTTGCACAACCGTGGACGACTGGCTGGCGAAGCTGTACCTGCCGATGCATCCGATCTACGACGAACTCAAGGAAGTGGCGGCTCCGTTGCCGACGCACTACCGGATTCGCGTGGGGACGAGCCAGATCCTGGAAGAGGATATCAGCACGTTCAACAACGTGTTCGCGATCCTCAACGGTCTCACGGTCAACGGCAACGTCTACATCGAGTGGATTCGCAAGACGCCGGATACCGATCTGGAACTGGGCACGTCGGGCATGATTCTCTGGGACAACCAGGGCGTTCCGCTGGGCGATGCAACGCAGTAATCCTGCAGCAGCATAAGGGCGAGGGGAGCAATCCCCTCGCTTTTTATGCCGTAATTAATGTGGACCGCCTCTCACGCTCATGGCGACCCTTACACTACTCGCTAGTGTAAGTCGCAGTGGAGAGCCTAAGGACACATGCAGGACCGACCATGCCGATTTTATTCCAACAAGATTGGAAGAAATATCCGACAGCCATTGTCGATATTGATACCAAGAACAGGTCGTTCGTTCGACTTGCTTTGCTGTACCGTTCTCTGGGTGTGAAGAATCACGCCTTCATTCTGGCGCTGGTGAATCCGGCGTTGAAGGGGGTTGACCCCCATTCGAAATATCTCACGGAAAACCAGAAGGCGCTGATTGCGCTGGAGTGTGCCGTGAATCCGTGGTACTACTTCCGGGAAGTGGCGAAGGCGCCCGCTATCGGTGGTGGTGATGCGGTGATGCAGGAAGCGAACCGAGGCAACATTGCGCTCTACTGGTTGTTCTTCAACCACGTGATGACCTTCCTGATCCAGATCCGTCAGACGGGTAAGTCGTTCTCGACAGACTCGTTGATGACGTACCTGATGAACATCGGTTGCCGTGACACGGAAATCAACCTGTTGACGAAGGACGACACGCTGCGTCGCGGTAACATCAACCGCCTGAAGGACATCGCGTCGGAACTCCCGTCGTACCTGAACCAGCAGTCGCGGGATGACGCGAACAACACGGAAGAAATCACCCGTGTGCGTCTGAAGAACCGTTACAAGACGCACGTGCCGCAGGCGTCCCCGAAGCGCGCACTGAACCTCGGCCGGGGTCTGACCTCAGGTATCTTCCACATCGACGAAGGTCCTTTCCAGCCGAACATCGCGATTGCACTTCCGGCAGCCCTGGCTGCCACCGGTGCAGCAGTTGACCGTGCTAAGAAGGCAGGCTCCTACTACGGTACGATCCTGACCACGACGGCGGGCAAGAAGGACGACAAGGACGGCGCGTTCATTTACAAAATGGTCAGCGAGTCGGCCATCTGGAACGAGAAGTTCTTTGACGCAGTGGACGAGATGCACCTCTACGAGATCATCCGTAAGGCAAGCCCGGGTGGGAACAAGATTCTCAAGAACGGTAAGTCGGGTGGTAAGCTGCGGGTGAACATCACGTTGAACCACCGCCAGTTGGGTAAGACTGACGAATGGCTGATGGAGAAACTGGAAGAGTCCGTTCAGACGGGTGACGACGCAAACCGCGACTACTTTAACATGTGGACGTCGGGTAGCCAGACCAACCCGTTGCCAACCACCATTCTGGATTCGATCCGGAATTCGGTGCGGGGTGCGGATCACACGGACATCAGTCGGATCGGTTCGTACACGATGCGCTGGTATCTGCCGGAAGCGGACATCGACAAACGCATGTACGATTCGACGTACGTGCTGGGCATGGACTCGTCCAATGCCTCGGGTGGTGACGATTGCGGTTTCTACCTGCTCGATACGCAAACGCTGGAAACGGTGGCGGCAGCGACGATCAATGAAACCAACCTGATTCACTTGTCCAAGTGGATTGCGGCGTTCCTGATCAAGTGGCCAACGGTGACGTTCATTCCGGAAAACCGTTCGTCGGGTCAGAGCATCATCGACTACCTGATGATCGAGCTGGCGGCTGCAGGCATCAATCCGTTCAAGCGGATCTTCAACACGGTGGTGCAGGACAAGCAAGTCAATGAAGTGCAGTTCGAGGAAATGCAGCGCATGGTTCAGCGCAACAACCACGAGCAGTATGCGCGCTTCAAGAAGTGCTTTGGCTTCACGACTTCGGGTGGTGGGACGACGTCGCGTTCGTCGTTGTATGGCGAGTCGCTGCTGCTGGCCGGTAAGCGGGCGTGCGATCGGATCTACGACAAGACGCTCGCTGACCAGATCAACGGTCTGATCACGAAGAACGGCCGCGTGGATCACCCGCCGGGCGAACACGACGACATGTGTATTTCGTGGCTGCTCGCGCACTGGATGATCACGAAGGCGAAGAACCTGCGCTACTACGGTATCGATCCGTCACTGGTCGGTTCGCTGTTGATGGATGCTGGTGGTGATTCCGATCCGCAGGCTGCCGAAGAGAAGCGTGAGCAACGCCTCATTCGTGACCGTATCAAGGAGCTGGCCGAGAAGATCACGGCCTCGAAGGACGTGTTTGTCATTTCGCGGATTGAGCAGGAAATCCGTGCCCTGTCGAACAAGGTCATCGTTGAGGAATCCGAGATGTTCAACGTCGACAACCTGATCAAGGAAGCGAAGGAGAAGAAGCGCACCGAGAAGGTCTCGGGTGGTACGGGCCATGCCTGGACGAACCGCAATGCAAGTGGCAGCTGGAATGGCTACAGTGGCCAGTCCCAGCGTCGTTGGGGTAACTAACGGCATAAAAGGCCGGGGGAAACCCCGGCCTCTATGTCGCTTAGCGGTTGCCCGAGTAGTACGACATGGTGTACGCGCGCGACACCAGATACAACAGCACGCCGGTACGCACCGACGCCACCACGGCCGGAGTACGGGAATCCACTGCCGGGGTAATGACTTCTTCCACCAGCGAACGCAGTTCCAGCAGATCCGGGTCAGTCGAGCGGGACGAAGTGTAAGCGCCCTTCAGGCGAATCAGCATCGCCGAGAGGTCCACGTTCGAGCGCAGCGAGATGCGGTTGTCCGACAGGTACGCAAACGCATGTACCATCGCCAGGTTCACGATCGTCTCGATCTTCTGGTGATCAGCCCGGAAGTAGTTTCCCGAGATGTGTTCCAGTGCGGAACGCAGATGGCGGTAGCTCGCCGACGGCATGATCTTCGTGACCACCAGCAGCAGCTCTTCCCGGATGAACGAGTTCTTGTCCGAGAGAATCGACTTCAGGTAGTTCGTGTAGACGATCGGACCGCGCGTCTTGTCCTTCAGGATTTCCTCACCATCCACACCTGCCACTGACGAGACCGAACTCACCTTACCGCCGGTAAGACGAATCCGCTCCATCACTTCCCGCATGTTCTTCACGTAGCCTTTGAGGGCGCCGTGAATCGCGTTGAGCATGTCGACGACTTCCTTGTCGGAGTTCATCGAGGAGATGGCGTTGTAGTGCGGCGAATGGCGCGAGAGGATTTCCTCACACCGGTGTTGCAGCAGACCCAGCCACGATCCCTTCTCCTTCAGGATGAACTTCATGTTCAGCGCAGCGTACGTGGCTTCCGCGACTTCACGCGGTGCCGGATACGGGAAGAAGCGGTACAGGATCGAGGAGATGTACTTGAACTGCAGCACCAGCAGCACGTCGGTCATCGCCTGCATCTTGGCAGCAGCCGGCAATGCTGAGTGGAAAAACTTGTGCACCAGGTAGGCACACGACAGGTTCATCACGTTGGACGACACGTGCCATTCCGGATTGATACCCGGGAGAGCATGCAGGTGTTCACGCAGAAGTTCTTCGTCTGCCTGGATGATGTTATCGAACCAGTTGTCCTTGTCGGAGTCAACGAAGCGCACCACGTTGGCGCCCAGCAGGTTCCCGCCAAAGAACGCAGCGTGTTCCTTGTTACGGTTGATGAACCCTTGCTTGTAGCGATGGATCGCATCGGCCAGCCGTTTGTCGAACTCGATGTCTTTGGCTTCAGTTTCGAAGACGTCCCGTACGGTGCGGTACTTGACTTCCCCAGCCTGGATCATCGCTTCCAGTGCGGCAGCTGAAAATTCCGCCAGGTCGTAACCCGCTGCATCGATATCTTTGTTCATGAATAAGAGTCCTTGTAATGTAGAAAGGCTTCAGAAGCCCTGTGAGCGCCTGAGCGACATATGGACGGGACATTGCTGCCCCATCCAGATGGAAACGCGTGACGGGCCTCTAAACGCCTTACAAGGTTATCCCTTGATGCGGCGGTATGTGACGACCATCTGCACCGACTCGACAGCGATCGACTCGCAGGCATCGTTGCCGGGATACATGATCTGCAACTCGCTCTTCTGCGGCACCACCTTGGCCGAGGGGTTGGCGTCGTCCACACGTTCGACCATGATGAACTCGATGTCGTCGACCTTACCGGCGGCGTCGAGCATCGTGTTGATCGCCGTCGGCTTTTCATCCGTGCAGGGGACGAGACCGACGGCCTTGCTGATCTGCGCGAACGTCTGCGTCGGGTTGTTGATCATGCCGTTGGCTTGCACGTGCTCGGTCGTGAACGACTCGGTGCCGATACCTGGCACTTGAACCGGCTGGGAGATGTTCTTCTTCGAAAGGGTTTTGTTCAGGGCTTCCGTGATAGCGGAGCCCAGCGGACCTTGCATGACCACCACGGCGTTCTCCCGTTGGGCTTGTTGTTGCTCTGCCGCTGCCTTGTCGTCAGCGGGTTGTTGTTCGGTCGACTCCAGACCACCGGCGGTTGCAGTCGGCTTGGCGTTACCGCAGTCGCTGCACTCCGTACCAGGCTTCACGCTCTTGGTCGGTTCGGTGTCCTGCAAAGCTGCAGACATGAAACTCTTCATAGGTTCACCACAGGTTGATTATACGAATGGGCACGTGTGGTGCCCTCATAAGGAAAAAGCTTAAATCACTTCCAGCACGGGACGCCACAGGTAGTGGAATGAGCCCGTATTGTGCTGGGTTTTGCTGTCGGCCTGCAGCAAGTTGTTTACGGCTGTTTCCAGAACGTTTGCCGTGGCATTAGATGATTCAATGCCTTGAACGTAGTTGTTGGTGATGTGGCCCAGCTGAGCATCGGTAAATAGGGCCCAGGTCCCGTTTGCGACTCGAATATTGGCCCAAAGACGGCTGTACTCGCCTGATGCCGCAACCCCGGTAGCGCTCGTGTCGGTATCAGACAAGTGCATCAGTCGCACACGACACACCACGCCATTGATCGTCACCCGTGCATTTTGCGTACGGGGTGTACCGGCCGGACTCGGATACTTACCGTTGGTGTCATCACCATACACAGCGCCCACCTGGTAGGTGTCCTGCCACGCCACGCTGTCTCTCAACGGCATCTTGGCGATATAGAGCACTTTGCCATTGTAGGCAAACTTGAGCCAGCCGGCGGTGGAGTTGACTGACGTGCCTGCCGTCAATCCGATCGCAGCTGCCAGATCATCGCCCGTGATCACCGGCTTGTTACTGGCGGTAGCGCCGTAGTATCCAGCAGTGGAGTTCCCTTTGGTAATGGTGGGCAGACCATCGTCGATCCCAGAGACGACTGTTGAATGCCCTTGACCCAACAATACTTCTAACATGTTGCTATCCTCGTATCGAACATACGATTCATTCTGGTGTTTTAACTTTTTTACAGTCTGCCCCCTATGTTTTGATCAGTGTGGTCAGGAGTGAATGCACTGGTTAGGGGGATAGAAGTGAGCTGCGCTAGGGTTGAGGAAATAACTTAGTGTTAGGTGACTATCTATTCCAGGCAGACGCCAACGTGCGTCTGACTGTGAGCATGATGATAGTCTCATCATCGAAGGTGATCCAAACTGCCAGCATAAGGCGCAGGTGGGGCCGAAGGCCCACCAAGCTTATAACCTATGCCTAAGCGTACATAAGATCAATAGATAGGGTATAAAACTACTCTACTCATAGACCAGTCCCTCCTGCGAGCGCTAGCGAGCGTGTTGTGAGGGCGCCAGACACGGGAATAGGGGAGGGTGAACCTCCCCTTTATGCAGTTCATGTAGTTTTCGGTCTCTTTTATGAGGCAGGAGTCTTTTCTGTCTGATTAGCACGGACTTCGACGGTAACAAGTATAAGGGTCGTTCGGTACTATGAAAACATTATTCGACCGTATGCGTGAGGCAGCATACGCCGGGTTGAAATCGACTTTTTGGAAACAATACATCATGACTGAGAATGATACCCTTCACCTGTGGTTTAAACCATACGGTGGCGTCATGGAAGACTCGGACGTTGCGTTCGTCGAACGCTATGGTCGACGCTTTTATCCCAAGGCAATGGCGGAGCTTACGAAACAGCTGCATCGTGCTTGCGCCAAGATTACGCGGCTGTGTGATCCAGGTGTGTTCGAATACCACCTTTCTCATTACACGCGTAAGGTCAACAATCGTTACGTCATCCAGGAAAGTCTGCGCGACATCGGTGATGATGCCGGATTTAACTTCGCCATCCATCCTACGACGGCGGACGAACGCAAGACGTTTCAACAGTGTTTCCTCGACGAAGCCAGCAATACCACGCAGCCGGTTGCTAACGTGGTAGCGTATCTGGAAGACTCTCTGGAAAACGAGAATCACAAGTGGGAAGGCGCCAAGCTGAAATCTGGCCAGGAAGCGTTGCCCGTGTTGCTTGAAATCATCGCTTTCTTGAAAGCCGTCAAAAACACAGTACGCGTCCATACGTTTGCCTGCTCGCATGGTGCGAATGGCATCGTGATTTCGCTCGCACTGGTTACCCCCAGCGTGCTCTCGTATTACACGCGGCTGGATTGGGTGATCGTCTAAGACCGTCGACAAGTATGATGAATAGCGGTTTTTTACTACATCCATGTATCAATTGCAGAGCATGATGCGAGGTGCTGGCTTTGCGATGTTGAGTAAGACAAACAGGCTTCGTGGTATCCGCGTACGTTTCGTGGATACCACTCTTTTTCCTCGCTTTATGCGCAAAATTTCTAACCAACCTTTCAACACCTTACAGTAGAGGACCTTCACGAACCAGTACCAATACTAACCAACCCAACCTTTTCTTCTTAAGCGTAGTAGATTACCGCCCTACAGGACGATTCTACGATGATCAAATCCAACTAATAAAGATCGCTATTGAAACCATCCATCGATTATCCCAAATGCATGGGCGACTCCGGATCATGGGTAGTGACAGGTGGACCGCCTGGCACTAGCATCCGTAGAGTTTCCACGTGCACAGTGTACTTCTTTGTAACGCCATAGGTCAGCTTCAGGCTGGACAATAAAAGTGGTGATGAAGGCAATGAATGCGCAACGAGTCTGGTACGAGACCACTAGAGGGGGCATAGGCCCATCCAGGAACGTTGAGCGTTACGTTTAAACGTAATCGGGACTTCGTGTCCGAGTTCATTGTAACGGTACGGGAAATTCGGGTTCTTTGAAGTGCACGTAAGTCAGGACCGGAAGGCTGCGAATTAGCCACATACGCAGCTGGTTATAAAAGGCTAAGCCTTAACGCTTGACTACCGACCACAGGTGAGGAATACCATGTTGACCGCTACAGCTCCAAACGCTTTTAACTTCTTTCCGAACGCTCAGTTTTCCCAACGCGTAAATCCGGAAACCTCGTTCACCATGTACACGCGCTATCGTGACATGGCTCTCGGCTTGATTGACACGAATAGCCCTGAGATTTTCTATCGCGTTTTCAACAACGCAGTCGACTCCTACAACGGAGAAGGCGTCCACGAGAAGTTCATCTACCGAGGCCAATCGGTACTGGACGTATCGGTGGGTGCTCTCGACTATCCGTGGTTTGCAGCAGATTCGAATCCCGCTCATGAGATCACGAACCTGCAACTGCAACAGTTGGCGAACAACGAACTCAGCCCGCTCGTTAGCTGGCGCCTTCGTGCGATCTCGAACTTTGCAGCGACCCTGCCGCCCTACACCCGGTATTTCCATTACATGGGTCTGGACGGTACGCGCGCCATCACGGTGGTAGACGAGTTCAACAGTGTGAAGCTCAACTGCATCTTGACCTTCACCGAAGAATAGCAGCAAACTCCCCCGTTCGCTGTACTCGCTTGTAGAAGCTCTCGACACTGGCGTCGGAAGACGCTGGTGTTCGAGAAGCTCTTTCTTTTTTTTTTTGCCGTCACGACATTTTTTATTTTGTCGCAGATTGTCTGAGAGTCAGTAGGCCGTTCCCTTGTCGTAGTGAAATGAATTTTATTTCAACCACATATGACCGATCTGAGCTATGCTACGCGTAGACTCACTGTACACTAACTCTAAATCAGCCTGACAATGAAGACAATCTCTCGTTCCGCAATCAAAGCCATCACGAAGGAAGCTAACCATGCAGCATACGCTGCAGCGAACCTCTTCGGTGAGCACTTCCGTTTTGAACAAGGTTTTGCGGATAGCAAGCAGCAAGCGCTGTTTGCACGCAACGGTTTCCTGAATTACAACCTGGACTTCATTCCGTTATCGGAAATGTTGCATGGCAAGACCTTGCGCAACAAGGGCACCATGCATGAAGTACGGGCAACGTCCATCGCATCGATGCTCCGTCAGAGCTTCGTCGGTGGCAAGGCATGGGCGCATGGTGACGTCGTGGTCCTCACGAAAGACTTCATGCAACCCATCCTGGCGTTCATCACCAAACACGCGGAATCGCTGGAAACGTTCGCAGGTATCTATCTCAACTCGGCAACGGGTACGAACGTGTTCGGCATCTACGTGAAGCTCAAGGACGTTGACGTGGAAGACCAGCTCTGCTGGGAAATCACGATTGACGACGTGGACCTGGTCAAGCCGCAGACCGGTATCCACTCCTTGTTCAAATAACAATTGAACGATGCCAGCCGCTCCTTCGGGAGTTGGCTGGCTAGTTCCCCGCCTCTTTTATTTTGTCCCAACATGAATATCAAGCTCGACAAGGACTTCCCTAAGGAGGCCAACAAAGCCATCACCGCTATCGCAGTCACCCTCAAGGAGGTCTTCAAGTCCTACGAGCAGGAAAAGCCGGAAGTGCTGGGTGATGATCCCCCGCTGCAGCTTCCGATCGTGCGGTTCAAACCGAAGAAAGTCCACGTGCAAAAGGGTAAGCGTGAAACGATGGTGGCCTGTCGTCTGATCGCCTATGCCAAGAAGCCCAAGGACGAACACCCGTGTCTTCGGATGGTCCATGCACATTGCTGCCGGGACAAAGAGACCATCTTGAAGGAGATTCTCCCGGCTGTCCGGGACGCTGCCTTTGATGAGGCAGGCGAGCACACTTTGCTGGATCTGCTCTCCACACTGAGCGGGATCAAGGCCGACAAGATCGCGTACTACTACAATCCGCACGTCTGCGAAGGCACCACCACGCATTCGATCGCAGTTGTGCACGAGTTCGGACCGGAAGGGAACCCGCATTGCGTCGTCACCAGCTACTTCTCTGTTAAGACCGAAAAATGAAGATCTCTCCAATCAAGAAACGCATGGCCGATGCGTTCGAACCACTCCTCTCGAAGCTGGACGAGAAGGCCAAAGAAACCGTCATGGACCTGGTGAAGCGGATGAATCCGTACACCCGTTTCGAGGAACTGAAACATCCCGAAGCAGATGCACTGTTATGCACCACGTTCCACACGGCAGGTGGTTCGAACGTCATGGTTATCGTGAAGGGTCCGAATGACGAACCGTCGGACTTCAATGCCGCGGCTAAGTCGATTGGCCACAACCAGTTCCGCACACACGGCGAGAACCTGATCTACTGCGAGGGCACCAAAGACCTGCTCTGGTTGCTCTCGGAGTATCGTTCGATCCGTACCGAGAAAGCCTTGATCATGGCTGCACCTTCGTCGCGCGTAGCCGGTGGTCCGCAAGGTGGTCCGCACCAGGCGTTTATCAACGTGGGCCATCTGCGCACGCATTACGGTAAGGATCGCTCGGTCAACGTGATGATCCTCAGCGAAGAAGGCTGCATCATCTTCAAGTTCGAAGAACAGGCGTACCTGGGCAAGATGCCGCCGTGGTTGTCGCCTGACGAAGAAGCTGCTTAAGGAGAGTGAGATGAAAATCGTCATGGAACCGACGATGGTGACGATCATCGACAGGCGCGGTGACGAGCATCATTTCGCCATCGCACCTCGCCAGTACGAGTGGATTCTTTCGGCACTGAACGAAGGGAGTTTCTGGGGATATCGGGTAGACTTCCTGGATCACGCCTACGATGTCTTTCAGCGATTTCTGCGCAGTGTCAATCGCGGCGAGTGGTAAAGCGGCATAAAGGGCAGAGTGGGCTTGCGCCCACTCTGCTTCTATGTCCTTGCTTTTTTTTGCTTAGCGCGGACCGCCGATGATCAGCTTGAGCCAGCGACCGTGAGATTCGCGGTCATTCTGGAAGGCGATCTTCTGCCACTTCTCGGCGAGGTACGTCTCATACAGCTCTTCGGCGTCCGAGTAGCCTTCGATAATGTCCTTGAACTTACCGAGGTTGTGACCGCCGCGCAGCTCGCCCATGTCCATCTCAACGATGTACTCGTTGTAGATATAGGACTTGACCGCGTATTCGACCAGCTTGCAGAAAGCCTTGTAGCTTCGCGGCTGGATGTGGCTCATCGCCTCATCGTGCGCAATGATACAACGCAGGTAGCTGTTGGACGGAATACGGATCGAGTCACGGATCAGAACAACGTTCTCACCGATCAAGGTGATCCGGCCAGTGCTGATCAACGGCAGCGGCGAAACTGCATCGAGCAACTGCTGAGCGACGCTTTGCTCGGCCGACACTCCGCAGGACGCGTACTGCCCAGCGGCCGCCATCGATTGTGCGTCAACGTACGTGACGTTGAGCACGCTCATGATGGAGCGATTCTGCGTACGGTTCTTCGGAATGCGGTACACCATATCGGTGGTGTTGACTTCGTCGCCATCGAGGCCTTCGAGGGAAACGAGGATTTCAGCACCACCCACCAGGTTCGTGTCGATATAGACACGGGGACGAATGACAGCGCTCAGAATCTGGTCATCCAGACTCGTCGGCGCCTGGGCCACGCGGAAGTTCGTGTGGCGCTTGATAAAAACAGTGTCAAGAATTGAGCGCGGGATAACGAATTTGATTTCGTCCAGCGCTTTGCGAAGGGCATTCATGTTCAATCTCTTTTCGCGTTGTAGTGCTCGCAGGGGAGCAAACAGGTCAGAGAAGGAAAGGAGATTGCGATTCCGAGGAGACCGAACTCTCTCGGCAATCACTTCTTTCAGATAACCGGTTCACTCACGCACGAGAGCCATAGGCGTTTGTGTTTGTGAGTTTCATAAAACCAAAAGTTTATCGGTGCCATCAAGGCATCACTTTGGTAACCAGCCGCGAGCCATAGAGACAGCGGCGCTCTTGAAAACCATCGCTCAAATGAAGCTGATGTTACCCACATATTACTCATTTGAAGTGAAGCAACTGTGGTTGTTTTCTACAGAATAGTCTTATTTTTATTGGGCTAGCCCCATCCACCACGAAAAGGAATGAATCATGAGCCAAGCAAAACTTCTGAACGAAAAGATCACGAAGGGCCAAATCGACGAAGCACTGGCCGCCGGTGCGACCCACGCCAAGTTCAAGAACAAGGGCGTTCAGCGTCGTCGCCAGAAGGAAGCACAGAAAGCCGCGCGCAACCAGGATCGCCGCGACAACCACTTCAAGCTGATCAACAAGCGCACCAAGCTCTTCCGCGAAGAGAAGCGCAAGGAAGAATTCACCGAAGCCGCAAAGGCTCCGGAAGTCGTCGAAAGCGGCGTCTCGGCGCTGATGGGTCTGTTCGGTGGTAACCTGCCGGAAGGTTCGGCTATGCCGCCGGACGAACACGTCCAGATCCACGACGACGAACTGCGCGAAGGTCTGCACACCGAACACCTCGCGAGCCAGATGGGCGATATCCACTTCGGCATCGACATGAACGTGGCGTTCATGGAAAACCCGGACGTGGATGAAGATGGTATTCTGAAAGACACTTCCCGTCTTCAGCATTTCGGCATACTGCGCGAACTCACCGCCAAACCGGTGGAGTTCGGTAAGGATCGTTATCCGTTGAATCTCTACGGTGATGACACGAACTACAAGCCGTTCCCGGAAATCGGCGATGTCGTCCGTGAAGACGGCCTGCTGGCAGCACTCCGTTACCAGGAAGCACCGGCTTCGACGAAAGTCGACCCGGTCAACGATAAGCTGGTCTACGGCCAGCCCGGCACGACCGTGACGGAAGAACTGCTCAAGCAACATCCGGAACTGGTCAATCCGATCCAGGGCGAAGACCTTACCCCGGAACTGCTGAGCGTGACGAGTCTCGATCCGTTTGCAGGTACGGGTGGTGGTAGCCGTCGTCAGATGTTCAGCAGCGATCCTCGTCTGATGCGTCCGGATCACAAGCTCGATCCGATTCTGGAAGAAGCGCATCGTCAAATCACTGGCGGTATTCCGGCTGGTCAAGTCGCTGCGGTTCTGGGCGACGCTCCTCCGGCTCCGCTGGTGAAGCACACTACGGATGTCACCAAGGACTCGAAGTACGAGTACCTGGCAGCGTGCGGTCTCTCGCACGACGAGATCATGTACGGCACGGCAGGTCAGCGCAGCGAAAAGATGCACAACAGCGGCATCTCGGGTTACTTCGCGTCCGATGCGGTCCCGACGAATCCGGCAATTCATGGACTTGATCCGAATTCGCGAGATCTCACGGTGGAACAGATGAAGGCAATTGCGGAAGAATGCCGCACCAATCCCAATTACTTCCGTTACGTCTTGAACGTTTCTCGTGACCTCAAGATTGCCAGCATTTACGGCGTTGGGCTCAAGAGCGATGATGATGCTGCCAAAGACGAAACCTTCGCGCTGAAGCCTTAAGTTTTTAACCGTGCGGCAGTTCTTGTGTGCAGAAGACTGCCGCCTCTTTTTTGAAACCACCCGCTTTACTAAAGGAAAGTACCATGCAACCCACGAAAATCGCTGACGCAGTCGCATCGCAAGGCGTCGAGCAAGGCAACATCAAGCTCTACGCCTGCGGTGGCGCTGGCATCAACATCGGTTCGAACTTCGAAAACTATCGCGGCCACGTCGAACCCGGCATGGCAACGATCGACACGGTCTACTTCGATTCGTCGAAATCGAACCTGAAGCCGAACCTGCCCGAAGACAAGATCTACAAGCTGCCCGACGCGGACGGCGCTGGCAAGGAACGCAAGCACCTGTCACCGGCCATGTTGAAGTACGCGAAGGAAATGCTGCAGAAGCACAAGCCGGGCTACGTGAACGTCGTGCTGTCGTCGGCCTCCGGCGGCACGGGAGCGGTGATGGCAGCAGCCGTGATCAACGAACTGCTCGCGCAGGATCAACTCGTGATCGCCATCACGGTCGGCGTTCTCGACTCGGGCACCGAGATCAAGAACACGCTCGCGACGTTCAAGACGTTCGAAGGTCTGGTGAAGGCCAACAACAAGGCCATCGCCGTCGCGTACTTCGAGAACAACAAGGAAACGCCGCCGTCGACGGTCGACGAGAAGATCAACGAGCTGGTCGTCGCGATCGCTACGCTGTTCTCGCGTCAGAACGAAGGTCTGGACACGCGCGACATGTACAACTTCCTGAACATCGAACGCATGACGCCGTACACGGCACACGCGGTCGGCCTGGAAGCGTTCGCGGGCACGCTGGATGCCGAAGACCACAAGGACTCGATCACCATCGCTTCGGCGGTCGTGAACAAGGACGCACGTGGCATCGACTTCATCGTCCCGTACACCTGCTACGGCGTGCTGCCCTCGGGCATCGAGAAGGAAATCCTCGACCAGGCTCCGATCCACCTGGCCACGAAGGCTTACCCGTTCAACGACATCTCCAAGCGCCTCAAGGCTTTCCTCGACGAAATGGAAAAGGAAGCCAAGTCGCGCACGGTCTCCAGCGAAGTGCTGGACGGTGACGAAGAACTGGTCGGCGGGTTCCTCGCAGAGTAATAGCCCTTAGGCGGCTTTAAACCCCTCTCCAGGCCGTTCGCGCGGTCCGGGGAGGGGTCGATATGCCGTTGATTGTTTTTTACCGCCGTGGCGTATCTCATGTGTGACTTAAGGGAGAACCCTGATGTCCGAATTAAGAATCGTCTTCACCGCGAAAGAGATCATACAGCAAGTCTGTCAGGAGCTGCTCAATCTCGGTGCGGACACGAACACGATCCCACTTCAGACGTGGCTGACATATATCATCGCCCGAGCGGTAGAAGACGTGATGCTGGTTGACATCGATCCCCGGTATGATCCGCGGATGGAGCCGATCGCAACACTCGTGCGCTCGAATTATCGCCGCTGTGAGGGCGAGGAAACCTACACACTTCAAGAAGATGTCGGATCAAACAAACTCTTCCCTTATCTCGGGTCAGGGGACCTTCCTTTCGAATCCGAGCTTGAACTTCATCAATATCGTGTCCTTATTGGACCGAGAGCACGCGCTCGATAAGTTCAAGACCCTAGTAGCGACGACGACCCTGGTGAACATTGCAGATGCGATTTCCCAGGCTCTGGAACACGTGATCAGCTTCAAGCCCCAGCTGGAAGTGATGCGTTCGCTCGACGGCAAGATCCTGTTCCGCGAGGACTGGACGTATTACACGAACACCGAAGGCGCGGTCCTGCCATTCAACCCGTTCAATCCGGAGACTGAATTTATCCCGGGTGACGTGTACTGTATGGAACGACCCAACCTCGTTTACAGCGCTGCGCATCTGAACAACGCGTACCGGGCGGGTAACTTCGATTACGCGTACATGCCGAACCCAGCGCTGTTCCAGCTGGTGGCCGATGCTCTCAACGTGATCCTCAACGAGGACCAGCTGTGGACGCGCATGTTCCGTCAGCCGCGTGCGCATTTCCTGCAGGACTATATCAGCCTTGACAAGCTGGTGCAGTTCACCTTGCCGGAATTGACGGGCGAACTGGAGCAGTTGCGCCAGGACATCGGTTCGGAGCAGCAGTCGTTCCGCCATCTGGTCGCAGGTGGCCGGATGACGCGTGAGCAGGCCATGCACATCTACGAGGTGAGCGGTACGAAGTACGAGAACGAAATCACGCAGGACTTCTGGGATCGTCAACCGGTCCGGGTGATCTTGCGCGAACTGTCGGTCTCGATCGAGCGGATCATCACGAGCCTGTTTCCGACGGTGCGTGGCTTGGCTGAACGTTCGGTGCATCCGGCGCACGGCTTCGACGTGTTCTTCTGCGACGTCATTGCCGAAAACCAGCTGGCTGTCAAGAACCTGGGTGATTTCCGAATCCTGCACTGGGAATTGAACCAATGAGCGCAAGCGCCATTCCGCAGTACCACGAGAAGCGTATCTCTCTTCAAGAACTGGACCATCAGTTTGCCGAGTATATCGGCGATGGGACGGTGATTGACATCGGTGAGACGGTGAAGATCATGCTGACCGACTATTTCTACGGAGAGACGGTCAGCACGCTCAAGCCGCACCACACCCAGCACGATCGCACGCTGGTGTTTCAGTTTTTCACGACTGGGGGAATCGCGCCCCAGGGTCCGGTCTGTCCGTTGAATCCGACGGAACTGGCTGGCGCAATCGAAGCACTGGGTGAGATTTTCTGGTCGATGGCGGACATGATCACTCATCGTGTCTTGCAAGTGGTCTCGTTCGGTAACATGACGTATAACCATCGGCCGCACGAATGTCTGTATCGTTTCTTCCCCGATACCCGAGAACTGGTGATTTATACGCCGGTTCTGCAGGATGTCGTCTACCCTGGCTTCGTCCCGCTGGATGGACGTGCCGTGATTACTAACTGTATCGGCTTCCTGCCCAAGTGGCTGGCCGATGTCGTCAAATCCACCTGAGCCATGATCACCTCCAAAACAAAAATCAAGATCAGCCTTCTTGACAAGCCCGTCGAAGGCAACCTGCTGTCCTTGACCGAGCAGCAGGCCAACAACCATGACGATTTCGACATGACGGACTCGATCCATAGTGTCAAGGTGGAAACGCCGTGGTTGATGCGACTGATGGGACTGTTCCCGCGCTACGAAGAGGCGGTGCTGCAAACCGGCCAGCCGCAGCTGAACATCTTCACGTGGCAGGGCGAATTCCTGACCATGTCGATCGACAAGCAGACGGGCCAGTTCAAGATCAGCTACAACAGCATCCCGGTCCACAAACTGGGCGAGTTGCATCTGATCGTCAGCCGCGAGAACCTGAATCGCCGTCCGGCGGTGAAGCCCATTCCGCGCTGGATCAATTGGTTCGGTCGCGTGTTCAGCTAAGCGGTGTTGTGGATAGCTCGGAGTGATTTTACTCCGAGCGTCCTATTTATGCCGATAACATCTCTGAGGTCAAAATCCATGGTTACAAACGCCATTGTCGTCAATTACCCGAATCAGCTCGGTGACGCAGGGCGTTACACCCTGCGAGATCAACGGGATTTCTTCAAACGTTTCGACGGCGGTGCCCACGCTGTATTCGGAGTAGCGCTGCAGAACGTCGTTGACGGCGATTTGCTGACCTTCTACGAACAGATCAGCGAAATGTTCGAGAGCTACTATCAGTTGCGCTTGGACGAGAATACCGTCACGATGTCGATGTACGAGGACGCGCAGCGCGAGTTCTATCGTCGCACCGTCGATATCTACCGGTTTGCCAAGTCATCCCTGGCACGCTTGGGGGACAATCCGGGTCTGCATCACGTGCGGTGCATCAAGGTTAATGACAAGTTTGATTCCGGGTCGTTTCTTCTCAGGTAGGAGAGTGAGATGGTCCCTCATTACGCCATCATCCACGCAGGGACTATAGCGCCGGTGCTGAAGACCCTGCTGAAAACACTAGATTCTGTAGGTGCTCCTGAATTCTATTTCATGAGCGATCTGGTTGCAACACTGAAGTACGACGCTGAGTTCGAGACTGACCTGAACGACTGGTTGGAGGACATCACGAATGGGGAGTATTACCATTACGCGCTGTCCAACGATAAGCCTGAAGAGCACAAGGAATTCACCCACAAGTTCATGAACAACATAGCGACGTGCAGTGAGACAGTTGCGAATTACCTACACACGACCCTGGTGAACGGCGGTCGTTACGACGCAGACGGGAAGTTTCCCTATGAATTCCACTCCTTTGACGGCCGAGTTATTTATCTCCGGAGTCTATGATTACCGAGACGAGGCATTTGACATGCAATCTCTACTGAGTGCAGGCGATGACCTCGTGGGTGGGTTTTCACCCAACCCAGTCCTTCCAGGCATTGTGAGCATGGACATGGCAGAACCCATCCGGGAACTCCACATGTTCACCAACACACTGCGGGTACTGAGCGCACCCCACGAGTTGTGCATCAAGAAAGCGCTGGAGTTGATCTCCTCGCGCAGCGAATACGAATTGAACAGAGCCGCGTTCCGCATGGAACTCACGGCGATGTGTCTGGAAAATGGTCAGGGCGGGTTGGACGAAGACGGCGGGATCTGGGAAGTCAATGCATTGGTCCGGGGCATCGAGAGCATCTGCAATTATTTGCTAGCAAGTTTTGACACTTGCATGCAATCACATGCAGAGTTCTTTCCCTACGAGTTCTACCAGCTGCACAAAGGTAGATACTTGTTCCTAACAAAAATCGTGTTCGATGCAAACATACCAGCCCTCCAACCAACCGCTGTCTTTCAGTCTGCACCTGCCTATCAGCAAGTGCAAGCGGGCGATCGAGCGGATTATTCTGCCCAAGCCGATCAGTGCATCATGCTTTAATCGCATCGTGGAAGCGATGTTTGAGCACTGGCGGCAACTGACGTACTTCGATAATGAGTCGTCGGTGTTTCCCAGTGAGGACTTGCTAGATGAGCTGCACATCCACGACATCGTCACGAGGAAGTACATCGCGAAGGTGTTCCAGGATCTGGCAAATGACTTCAATGCGTTGCTCATGGCACGTGGGATTTACGACGTGTTCTATGATCGACGCTACGAAAGGGTATCGGTCAACCGTGAAAGCGTACTGTTTTACTGACGGCATAAGGCGAGCGGGGCTTAGGCTCCGCTCGCTCTATGCCACCTCTTTTCTTTTTTGCCGTAGCGAATGGGGTAATTTTATGTTTCCCTCACGGACCCATTTTCGCCATGACTACCACCTACGTGAACCGCAAGGTTTATTCCTTCGACGTGTACCCGAGCGCTGTGATCGGCACGTCGTTCAGCAAAGTGACGGTGCTCGCCACGCTCGATTACAACACGGCCCTCGGTTTTGCCGATATCGAAGCGCTGCACATCAACGTCTACCCGTACCTGCCGTCTGGTACGCCCAACCGTCCCCAGGACTTTGACTACCTGCTGATCCGTACGGAAGACGGTACGCAAACGGTGATCGGAGTGCCCTGGATTATCGACGACACGGTTGAACTGGTCGAGGCACTCAAGATCCAGGCGATTATCGACGGCGTCGGTTCGGCCGACCTGGAGCGTATCCGCGTGTGCCTCACGCAGAACGGCTACAACAACATCGACCTTCAACTTATCAGCTGACCATGAAGATCCTTACCCTCAACGACGACAATCACCGCGAGATCGGTGAATACGGACCTGCCTGCGAAGGGTTCGTCGACGCGATCAAAAGCCTCTTCAGCAAGAAGAACCTCCAGAAGGAGAAAGCGGCGAAGATTCACGGTGCCCGCTACAAAGAGGTGTGGGATGTGGATAAGGATCTCGAACGGGATCTGAAGAACACCTACGACAATCCGGGCTGGGTTGCAACCAACCTGGAAGACACCGCCGAAACGATCCACGTGCCGGGTCTGGTTCACGCCAATGTCTTCGGCAAGATGCTCGCGCGCCCGCTGGACATCCTGCATGCTGCGCAGAACATGCTCGCCGTGGTCAAGGACATCGACCATAAGGAGAAGCCGCATACCGACCTGCGCAAGCGCTTGTGCAACGAGGCAGAGAAGATCAAGAACGCGGCCGAGCTGGACAAGTTCTGGGAGAAGCATGCGAAGGAACTGTCGGAAACGCCGGTGGATCGCATGCGCAAGCTGTACAAGAAGCCCATGCCGGCCCTCGGTTTCGACGACAAGAAGAACACCTTCCCGTTTGACTTCAGCGATCCGCGGGACGCCACGTTCGCCGAGTTCGCTCGCGTGGAAACGGCCGGTGATCTCGAAGCACCGACCAAGTCCACTGCACGGGATTTCGCCGAAGCGATGCGTGGTCTGATGGAAGTCGCCATCGAAGCCAATCAGATTGTCCAGAACAGCTATATCACGTACTGGGATGCTGTCGACGAAAACGTCGAGTACGACGATCTCGAACACGGCGACCTGATCTTCAACCATATGTTCTCCGGTCAGGGCGGTCACGAAGTTTCGGATCTGGCGTTCACGATCGAGTACGAACTCGGCCCGATCCTCTGCGGGTTGTACATTGCGATGTTCGACAAGAAGCTCGTGGCGCGTCAGCCGGCTACCGAAGGCTTCCTCGACATCTTCCGCGGCAAGTCGTCCAAGAACTCGAACCCGGAAGAGGTGTATAAGTTCGACAGCCACAAGGCATTCGCCAAGTGCAAGGCGTTCTACGCCAATCCGGGCCAGTGGCAGCTGACGGGGCGTAGCTTCGATCCGAGCGCAGGACTGATCATGTCGGTGGGTGGTCACAGCCCCAACCCGAACGAGATCGCTCCGGCACTCAAGCGGACCTGGAAGGAAGCGACGGATGTAGCTGGGCAACTGGGCAAGAACGCTATCCAGTTCTCGCGTATCGTCAAACCGCTGATCGAGCGTTTCGAAAAGACGGTGGTCGCTGCAATGGATCGCGAAGGTAACCTGCCGCAGGAAGTGCTGGACGAAGCGATGAAGCCGCTGGTGTCCAACGCCAAACGCGCACGTGATGCCAATGGGTGGAATTCGTTCCTCCCGCAATCCGGCAAGTACGACGGCTGGTTCGGTGGCAATCCGGTGCACGCTGAAGAGAAGGAATTCCGTGGCCAGAAGTATCTGTCCATCGATTACGAAACACCGAAGGGTGTGGCTGTACCGAAGGCACGCGATGTCGAGCAGCTCAAGGAAATCCTGGACGTGGTGTTCGAATACGTGTCCGAGGAACACTGGGGCATTACGCTCAAGGGCAGTCTGGACGATGCCTTGCTCGACGACGTGGAAACGTTCTTCGAGTTCGATCGTCCGGTACGTCACCTCTACGACGTAATGAACGACGAACAGCGTGCCGCGATCAGCGCGATCTACCCGCATGAAGACACGGCGGGTTCGTTGCAAGGCACGATCGCTCGTCGTGAATGGCTGGTGTGCATTTCGATCCTGAAGTACGTGGAGCTGTCGATCGCTTCGCTGTGATCCAGTTGTTTTCAGCAACACATTACTCTAGTAGTAACCAAGCAAGGATATCGCTTGTTAGTATATTTTTACAACGAGCAGGTATTTGATGCAAAGAGCGAGGGACCGGTCATCCTCGTTCCCGACGCGCGAGTTTCTTTCCTTTGGCGCGTCGTGTGGCTTTGTGGTGAAGCCTAGGGACTAACAATCGTTCAAGATACTCTGCTGATTCCTACGAGCGGTGAAGCACGTAGGAAAGAATCCCGTGTGGGTTAGGTAGATCCGCCGGAGGTCTCGCACCCTCTGGCGTAGATTTATCGATAACGGTTGTTGAGTGGTACTTGTGGAGCGCCTCTGAGCCAGGGATAGATCCTCACGGGCGTGGGGTCTGTCTCTGGCTTATGCCGCTGTTTAACAAAGGACTAACCCATGTCTCTCACGATTGATAAGGTCCGCGACATACTTCGCGAAAAAGGCTTCTACCGGATTACCCATCCGGTGGTTCTCCATCACCTGCGTAAGGAGTTCCAGCAATATGACGTTAATAAGGACTACTTCTACATCCTTCCGGTCGGCCAAGACTTCATCCACGTAGCGCTCGTCGAATACGACACCCTGGCGAACGAAACCAGGCTGCAGATCCGCTATTCATGTGCGGGCGATGATCTGCTGTATGGCCTGCGTATCAAGTTCACCAACGGCGGTTCTGAAGATCCTCAGGACGATCTGGTTGACATCCTTCGGTGGATGATGCTCGAAAGCGTACGCACTCATCCGCATTACATCCGCAAGCGTTTCCGGCACGGGCGATTCCAAGCCAAGCTCCGGGCGTTTATCATCTTTCTTAAGGATCGGTGGCGTCTACTGCTACCAAAGCGATTACCGAACGAGTGAGGACATGCACCAACATCCCGATATCCAAAGGCAGGGCGCGAATGCCCGCGCCCTTGGAACCGATGTTTTTGACAACCCCTACTACAAGGCTGAGCAAATGCCAGCCGCCACCGGCGAGACGTGTGCTGAGTGGGAAGCAAAGGCCAGCGCGTGGAATTTTGGCTGGTTGATGGAAGATACCCTACTCACACAGCGAGCATAAGAGGTCCTGCGGTGGGCGACTTCGGTCGCCTGCCGCGGGCCTTTATGTCTTTTTTATTTTCCTTCCTATCATTTGCTAGGCACCAAGATGCCACCCTCTTACCTTACATCGCAACAGAACAATGACAGTCGAAAATCCCTTCGTTCTTGACCAGTCAGCATACCAGCGTGATATCAATCCGCTGAAGCACTACGTGGAAGACGTTTCGAAGTTCCTGTCGATTATGACGGGCGATCCGGTCGACAAGTGCGCTGAATTCGTTAAAGCCAACCTGAAACCGGGCGGACTCTTTGAGTTCAAAGACCCGAAAGTGACGTACCTGGAGCGTGAGAACTACGAAGACCGAGTCGAGAAGGAAGGCACCCTCCTCGGGTATATCACGGACTCCCTGAAGAATCGCGAACTGATCGCACCGACGCTGACCACGTACGTCCATCCGGACGAAAAGCAATCGATTCTCGTGGAATTCGTCGACGAGAACGTGGCCATCCGTTCGAAAGCAAAGCACGCGATGTTTGCGGCGAAGATGGCGGGGAACAAGGAACTCGAAACGTTCAAGAACTCCGAGCAGTCGAATGCCAAGATTGCGAATAACGCGATCTCGGGTGGTCACGTGTCGACTTCCACCCCGCTGCACAACAAGACCTCGCACTCCACCCTGACCTCGAACTGCCGTTCGACCTCGGGTTATGGCAATGCGAACAACGAGAAGATGCTGTCGGGTAACCGGCACTATCACCATCCGTCGATTGTAATCAACAACATCGTGTCGATCGCCAACCGGACGGATCTCGTGCAGATGCAGAAGCTGATGGACGAGTACAAGCTGCACTATCCGACGACCGAAGAGGCGATGGAATGCGTGCTGTTCTCGACGCGCTTCTACTGGAAGAGTGCCAAGCAGGAACGCATCATTGCCGAACTGCTCGCCAAGCTCACCCCGATCGAGCGCGCGGCATTCGTGTACATCGGTGACCTGTTCCACGTTGCCCGCTACAACGACGCACCGGTGCGCAAGTTTATCGGTGAACTGTCGACGCCGTGTTATGGTGATTTCGAAGAACCGTCGAAGATCATCAAGAAGCTGCGTGGTGAGTATGTGCCACTGGCGGTTCAGTTGATCCCGGAGATCATGGCTGGGGTAGACTGGAAGAAGCTGTCTGAGAAGATCGACGAGAAAGTCCTTGAGAAGATGATCAAGGACGGTGAGTCCGAAGAAGCGATCGAGAAGTTCAAGGCCGCTGAAGCCATTCGCATGGAAGAAGATCGGATCAAGCTGAGCCATATCGCAGCTTGCTGTGTCAATATCCATAGCGTGGTGATCGAACACCGTACGCTGATCGAAACACTGCTGGTCACGCAGAATGTTCCGGCTTCGTTGGCGTTCTTCCCGACCTCGATCCGTCGCGCAGCCTTGACGTCGGATACAGACTCGACCATTTTCACCGTGCAGGACTGGGTGCAGTGGCAAACCGGCAAGATGCTCGTGGATCACGAGACGAATGCCGTGGCGGCAACGATGATCTGGCTGGCTGCTGAGTCGATTACGCACATTCTGGCTCGGATGTCGGCTAACTTCGGTATCATTACGAAGCGCATCTACCAGGTGGCGATGAAGAACGAGTTCAAGTTCGACGTCTTTGTGCCGACGCAGGTGGGTAAGCACTACTTCGCGTATATCGGCTGCCAGGAAGGTAACCTGTTCATCGAGTACGACATGGAAATCAAGGGCGTGCACCTGAAGTCGTCGAATGTGCCGGCCGCCATCATGAAGAAAGCTGAGAAAATGATGCAAGACATCATGGACGCAGCTGCTCGTGGTGAAAAGATCTCCATCGCCGAGAAACTCGAACAGGTTGCACAGATCGAGCGTGACATTATCGCTGCCGCGATCGCAGGTGACTCGACGTACTTCCGTTCGCAGCAGATCAAGTCGAAGGGTTCGTACTCGAAAGAGCCGGAACAGTCGCCGTACGTGCACTACATGCTCTGGGAACGCATCTTCGCCCAGAAGTATGGTCACATGGACGAGCCGCCGTACTCGGTGTTCAAGGTGCCGGTGCATTTGCCGAACCAACGTGCGATTCTGTCGTGGCTGGAAGGGATCGAAGACAAGCACATCAAGTCGGAATTCGAGAAATACTTCAAGGAAACCGGCAAAAAGACGATTTCGACGTTCCTGCTCCCGCAGCAGCGTCTGGCCGTCCACGGTGTGCCGACGGAAATCGTTCAGGCTATGGATTTGCGTCGTACGGTGCTCGATTGTACGGCTGTGTTCTACCTGATCCTCGAAACCTTGGGCTATTACTGCCTGGATGACAAGATCTCGGAACTGGCGAGCGACTATTACTAATCAAGGAGGACGTGTGTCCGATAACAAGGAAACATTTAAGATCCCTGAAGGCAACTTGTGGGAGTATATTGGCGATCTGTCGCAGGATCTGCTGGAATGCTCCTACAACGAAGACGATATTCGTCGAATGTGGAGAGACGGTACGCTGGATGAGTACGCTCGCTATAAACTCGACGAGTATCCTGAGCGTCTGGCGGGTTGGAAGCGTGAAGATGGTCGGTATAGCGATCAGTTGACCGCAATGGTTGTTCTGCATCGTGGTTGGGCGCCTCACTGGGGTACAGAAGTCGATCCGATTACGGCTAAAGAGCAGGTTATCGTCTCGGCGTTCCTTGCCAAGCACGACATCGTAACGAAATAAGCGGCATAGAGAGCGGGCGAAATGCCCGCTCTCGCTTTATGCCGTCATTCAATGCCGACAATGTCAAAGTACGGTGCTACGTCGAACCACGCTTCCATGCCCATGGAGTTTTTCACGACCTGTTTGGTCTGATGGAGCTTCATCAGCCAACGAATCGTGTCCAATTCCCGCTTGTTACTGGCCTCGATGTCCTTCATGGCTAGACACATGAAGGCAACCTCCTTCATCCGCGCTACCGTCAGTGCCCAGAACACCTGCAACGTGTACGGAACCGTCGGCATCTTCGAGAATTCCCAAAGATCGCCACAAATCGGCAACTGGGTCGCTGCCATCAGACCAGGAAAGCGACGTTTCTGCTGACGCAACCACATCAACTGCTGTTCGGCCGTGGTGTCGAGCGCCTGATCGTAGTCGATGAGGAAAAAGCTGTGCTTACGGATTGCATCCACGTTCGGCACACCCGTCGTACGGTTATACAGACGGTTGAATACCGCAGAATCCAGCTGGGAACGAATCATGTTCGTCAGCGGATAGCTGTGGATGAACTGGGTAAGTATGCGTCGCGCTCCACCGTTCTGTTCAATCAGGTCCTGCTCCTGGTTAAACCGGTAATACTGGGCCATCAGCATCGGCACGTTGACCGCAATCACCGCCACACCCGTGTCCAGCGAATTCTTCCGACCATCCGGGATCAAAAGGTTCGTATTGGACTCAGGATGCAGCAGCACCGTGATCGGTTGCAGGTCTTGCCAGTTGGTGTACGCGTCTTGCAGATTGAAATACGTGTCGTGGGCGAGGATAATCTCCTTAGCCCCGGCGTAAAAGACGCCATCCCACATCTGACCCTTACTCAGGGCTGAGGTGATTTTTAACGCCTGTGCGACATTCAATGACCGAGCGCTACAGTTCGCAACGTATCGATCGAAGGGGAGAGTGCGGCTGATGTTGATGGTCTGGATCAAGCGCACCAAAAGGTGTGAATCAGAAACGGCGATGGGGTAGTCGCGATAGAACTGTTCGACTTTGTCGACGTTCTGGCGCAGGCCCTCGCTGGCGTAACGCCACTGCCGCAATTCAATACTTCCCGTATTGGTATCGGGCTCAAGACGAAAGAGGCTTTGCATGGCTGGACTGACTATAGTGAGTTCGGGGTGCTGGGCCTCTGAGAGAAGGGAGTCCCGCTGAATTTGTCTACAAGATTGGGTGGCTCACCCGTGTTTCATGCGGAGAATAAGAATCCAATCTGTTTCAAACCTAGATTACAATAAGGAGTCGTACCCTACATTGTTATCTAGGCGCCTTACACGCCTCTCGCCTTCGAGGCAAGCATGAGAAAAGATCTAACCAACCGCGTTTTCGAAAGACTCACTGTTAAGAACCATGCTGGTAAAGATAAGCATGGCCACCATCAGTGGGATTGCGAGTGCGTTTGTGGCAACACGCTTACCGTTCGCTCTGGTAGCTTGTTGAATGGCAATACCCGTAGCTGCGGATGTTTGCAGAAAGAAGTGACGGCGATCATCGGCAAACAGCCATCGCACGTTACTCACGGGATGAGCGATCTGCCAGAGTATCGGATTTGGCAGAGTATCAAGGAACGCTGCTATAACAGAGCGTGCAAGGAATTTCAGTATTACGGGGAACGTGGCATCGACATGAGCGCCGAATGGCGTAACGGATTCGAAGCTTTCTACGCCGACATGGGGCCGCGACCATCAGCGCGGCACTCGATCGACCGGGAAGACAACAATCTGGGTTACTCGAAAGAGAACTGTCGCTGGGCCACGGATGAGGAACAGGCAAACAACAGAAGAAACAACATCTATTACGAGTTCGATGGCGAAAGACGTACACTCGCACTTTGGTGTCGTCATTTACGTGTCGAATACGCGAAGATGTACTGGCTTCTGACCAAAGGCCTCGACTTTGAGGATGCTTTGGACCGCGTGATACGGGGAGAATGAGAAACCGGGTAAGAAAATACTAGCACTAATATTGTGTAGAAGAGAACACGCCATCACGGCCTCTTCTGCCCGCGACTATGATGTCGCGGCATCAGCACGACGCTGTCTACCCGTTAGAATTGAAACCAAACTTTTTTGGGGCTCATATTACTAACTTGGAGTAACAGTGCGATATGCTCCAAAGACAGCTCTGCAGAGCCTGTTTGTCAACCATCTTTAGTAAAGGAAAGAACCATCATGGCCATCGAAGTCGACGACAACGGTAGCAACGGTAGCAACGGTAACAACAATGGCGATAAGGCTGCCGATAAATCGGCGTCGACGCCTCCGGAACAACCGAAGCACGCCCAGCCGAACCACGGCAAGAAGCAGCAAAGCTTCGCCGCCGCGGCCGGCACGAACACCGGCACGCAGGGTGCCGCACCGCAAACCCAGCAAGCACCGCAACAAACCACCAACAATACTCAATCGCAAGGAATCCGCACCATGATCTCGACCCGTCAAAACTACGGCATCTCCCGCGCTGCAACGTCGCAAGCAATGCGCGCAATCGTCGAAGTGACCGACAAGATCGCCGAAGGTGAAGTCGACCAGCCGGTCAAGTTCTCGTTCTTCGCGCTCGACGGCGAAAAGGAAGGCCTGCTCATCTCGGCCTTCGTCGTCGCTGCAACGCTGAAGGGCCAGGAAAACAGCGCCGAGAAGTTCGTCGCGTACCACACGCTGCTCCTCGCGCAAACGGCGCGCGGCCAGACCGCTGTCGAAGCGCAATTCGGTCAGGGCATCAAGTTCGAACGCCTGATCGTTCCGGCGGACGCGTACGACGCAACGCTGCGCGGCCGTGTCACGCAGATCATCAGCGACCAGTTCCGCGGCTACACGCTGATCGACGCGGAATCGAACGTCGTGCCGGCTGACCTCGACCTGCGTTCGGAAGAAGCCGTTCGTAACGTCATCGCCAACGCAACGACGGCAACGTCGGTGCTGCTCGCGACGATGGTTGCGGAAGATTCGTGGACCATCACGACGGAAATGGCGCAGCAAACGTTCCAGAACGAAATCAAGTCGTCCTGGGGCCACTTCGTCGACCTGAACGGCCAGCCGGTTCGCGGCGACGTCGTGCTGGAAATGTCGATGCTCACGGGCAAGCAACAGCAGCAGAACACGGGCGAGTTCCAGTACAACACCTCGCAAGCGAAGACGCTGCTCACGCAGATCCTGGGTTACGTCGACCTGACCTCGACGCCGTCGATGGCCAGCACGCCGGCAGTGTTCGGCGGCATGGGCAACATGGCGCAAACGCCGGATCAGCTGAAGATCTACACGCCGCGCCTGGTCATCACGAACATCGATGCACCGGACGACGTGTGCGAACTGCCGGTGATCCTGCAAGGTCTGGGCACGACGCAAGCGCTGTACAACGACAACCGTTGGATCGGCGCGTTGATCCAGCAGCACAAGAACGGCGCGAGCCACCAGGAAGGCGGCATGAACATCCGCGACCTGTCGGCCATCGGTCTGGAAGCACCGCAGCAAATGCCGCTCGGCTACATGGGCGGCGAACTGCCGAAGGCTGGTCGTCTGCCGCTGAACAGCGCGCAGATCAACGACGCAGCACTCGCAGCCGTCATCCAGACGTACTTCCACATGGAGCCGCTGCTCATCTCCATGGACGTGCCGGAATCGGGCCCGTCGAGCTGGATCACGGCAGTGTTCGCGGCAGCTGCACGCGGCGACCAGAACGCCATCAAGGATCTGTTCGACGCAGCTGACCTGCTGACCGGCGGCAAGTTCACGCCGATCTACAAGGCAGCAAACGGTGGCCAGATGAAGGCTCCGGTGTTCAACGACAACATGTACGTGAACAACGGCTTCTACTTCACGGCGGCCGGCAAGCGCGACATCCGCGACGGTGACTACCTGTGCACGCTCAACACCTCGGGCGACACGGAACTGGACACCATCAACGACTGGTCGAACCTGCAAGCCAACGCCGAAGTCGATCCGATGTTCCGCCTGACGGAAACGCGTCGCATCCAGCAGGACATGTTCGAATCGATGACCATCACCGGTCGTTCGGTCCGCGTGACCTTCAACCCGACGTTCATCTACGCTATCGCCGCAGCAGTCGCGGAAGCTGGCGTCGTGTACGAAACGAAGGTTGGCGTGTCGGCTCCGCAAGGCACCGCACGTATGGTTGCTCCGTACATGCGCAATCTGCGTACGGACCTCGGTTCGGCAGGCTCGTTCGTGCCGGCTGGCATGCGCCGCAACACGGCATCGGGTGTCACGGCAGGCTCGTTCGGCCGCTACGCCCACGCTCGTACCACCAACGCTGGCGGTGCAGGCAACTTCTAAGGAACGCCAAGGCCGGGGAGCAATCCCCGGCTGAAGTGTTCTGAAGAGTAGGGAAGCCACTTCGGTGGCTTTCTTTTTTTCTTTCCACAAGTCTACTCACCACAGGTCTTATGGGTATCCATCAGAGTCTCGTGGATTTTAACCACGTCCACAGAACCCTGTCCGTAGAGCCCGTAATCGTCAATGATCTGCCCGCGTTTACCGAGCAGAACATGGAGATGATCCACAAGACGATCTATACGCGCCATACACCGGACATGCTCTCCAACGTGCCGTCGTGCACGTGCGGTAAGAGCAAAGGGGAATTTCGACTAGGGACAACGTGCCCCTTTTGCCACGACGAAGTGCGAGAAGTCGTAGCGGAAGAACTGGAGACTGTTACTTGGATTCGCGCGCCGGCAGGCGTCACCAGTCTGATCAACCCGATCGTCTGGACGATGCTGAGCGAGCGCTTCAGTATCGGCTCTTTTAACCTGATTCAATATCTTACGGATACGCAGTATCGTGTTCCTGAGAATCAGGTGGGGAAGTTCACGCCGATTACGGATCAGTTGCCGTTCGAGCGTGGTCTGAACCACTTCATCGAGAACTGGGAAAGCAAGAATGGCAACATCGGCATCAAGGACTTCCTGTTTTCGCTGAACATCTTCAAGTCGCGGGTGAAAGGTCGCGTGACGACCGATTTCTTGCGCAAGATGCTGGATGAAAATCCGGACTGTCTGTTCGCCGAACACCTGCCGATTCCCCATCGGTCGTTGCTGGTGGTCGAGGACGGAACTTCCGGCGGCGTGTATCTCGACGAATTCACGCCGAAAGCGATCAATGCGGTGCTCACGCTTGCGGGCATCGATACGCCGTCGTCGAAGGGCGAGCTGACAACCAGCTTGCGGCTGCGGGAATCTCGTGCGGTGCGTGCAGTTGCGCGTCTCGCCGAGTATTACTACTACGTGTGCAGTAAGCGACTCGCGAAGAAGGAAGGGATCTTCCGGAAACACGTGTTCGCAACGCGTAGTCACTTCAGCTTCCGGGCTGTGGTGGCATCCATCACCGAACCGCACCATCACGAGCAGATTTATATCCCGTGGGGCGTGGCAACCTCGGTGTTCCAGCTGCACCTGACCAACAAGCTGTACAAGTTGGGATTCACGCCGAACGAAGCTCAGGACTTCCTGCATCGTTACGCAACCACGTATCATCCGTTGATGGATTACCTCTTCCAAGAGTTGATCCAAGAGTCACCGGACCCGCGTGGTATTGCTGCGACGCTGAACCGTCCGCCGTCGCTTAAGCGTGGTTCCATTCAGGCTGTGTTCATCGCCCGCGTGAAAGCGCCGGACGAAGGACAAACGGTATCGATGTCGATTCTGATCGTCAGGCCGCTTAACTGCGACTTTGACGGTGACGCACTCCAGTTCACGCTCGCACTGGACGGTTACATCGCAAATGCGTTGAAGAATCTGGCACCGTACAAGAACTCGTTCAGCCTGGACAACATTCGGGCCATCTCGTCTGCTTTGGAGCATTCCAAGACGGTGGTGGGCACCACATCCAACTGGATGGAAACCACGGATGAAGAACTTGATCAGTCGGCGTACGCGCGCATGATGGCTTTGCCTGATGCACCACCACCGCGAGCGCAGATGCATTGATCAGCGAGCAAAGTTCGGATTTCGGCATTTAAAGGAAAGAGATGGCACGACTCGTCTCCGCCCCGACAGGTTCCCTGTTCGGGAAGGGCTTGTTCGGTACTCTGAGCAGTAACACCGTGAATTACCTGCAGAACCAGATTAACAATCTGGCAAGCGCGGGAACGGAATATGGCAAACGGATCTATGAACGGTCCATGGCCATGTTCGATGCAATCAACAGTGATGCGGCTGTTTTGGCCGCAGAAGCTGTGCTCACACAGGTCGAGTCCATGATGGGACAAGACATGATTGAGCCGTTGCTGACGATTCCGCAACTGCAGGCTGCTCAGAGCCAGATGCAGGGTTGGGTGATGACATCGCCGGTGATTCGGCAAGCTTGGTACGACGGAAAGGTCGAAGGTTACAGCGACACGTATCAAGATCCGGAACCGGGTCGTGTTGGACACGAGCAAGAAGCCTATCGTCAGTTGATGAATGGTGTGTTCGTTCCGCACGAAACGCAATCGTGGCAGTACAGCGTGTACGGCGATCGCCCTGATGACCGCGACAAGATGTTGACCTTGCGTAAAGTGGCAGCGATTCTCGATTCACACGAGGCCGCTGAAGCTGCGTACGAAGCTGGCGAGCAAGATCCGACCAGCCAATACGGCGCAAGTCTGTAATAAACATGGGGCGGAGGGGAAACCTTCCGCTCTATGCCCTTAACTCTATAGAGGAAAGCACCATGCAAACGTTCGAACCCCGCATCTACGCATCGCAAGTCATCGGCGATCACCCGGAAAACTTCACCGGTGTGGAAATCAACGGCGTGCGTACCGTTGGCAAAGCTGACGACGGCACCGAAGCGATCGAGGTCGATAACGTGAATCCGGAATTCGTGTCGGCGTACGTGCGTCACAAGGACGGTCGTGCGCTGTGCGTGGCTGACTTCGGCTCGCATGCCGAAGCAGTGTCGTGGGGTCGCCAGCTGGCAGCACGTTACATTCACTGTAACTGGACCTTCGACTGCCCGCTGTCGGAATAAAAGAGAAAAGACGGCATAGGCCGCCCATACCGTGCTCGCCGCCTTCGGGTGGTGCGCATGGTATGGGCTCTTATGTCAACTCTTTTTTCTTTTATCATGGCCATTCCAATTCCTTCGATGTCCACCCAAGGCTGGGTAACCGAGCTGGCCTCCAAGATCGACTTGCTGCTGTCGTATTACATCAGTACCGATCAGGAGCAGTCCAACGTGTATCGCGGCAACCTGTCGAGCCTGCAATACATCGTTGAGCAGTATTCGGGCGATCCGCTTTCCACCGCGGATCAGATCTCCCGCTCGATCCAGACATTTCTCGGTCGTTACTACGAGAACGTGAACGCCGAATCCAAGTTTGCGCTGGATAATCCGTCTGAGTCGCAGACGACGGTAAAAATTACCCTCGCTCTGAATTTTACAGAAGACGGTGTGACCTACACCGCCAATCGTTTGTTGACTTACTTCAATGGTAAGTTCAAAGCGATCACCGAGGTTAATAATGGATAAACCCAGCGATTTGCAGAAATTCATCCACGACATGGTGGAGCACGAAATCGGACACGCAGTTGAAGATCCCCGCCACGTCAACCGCACCGTCGGTGAAGCGATGCGTCATATCGGCAACATGCTGTTCGCCAACGCAACGGGCTACCTGCCGATCCGGCATGAAGAAGTCCTGTGCATGCCGGAACGCGTCGATCCGGTCGATAACTCGGCCGTGTTGCTCACGCGCCGCGCACTCGTCGCCAAGCAGAGCTTCTACGTGCTGGCTACGGGGAAAACCGACGAAAGCGGTCATCGCAACTTCAGCATCTATGCGTACCAGCCGGACGAATTCGATCTGAACGCGACGAAGTTCCTGAGCCTGCCCCCGCCGATCGGCAACGAAGTGATTCGTCAGCTGAGCAATCTGATCAAGAACGACGGCGTGACGCTGCTGTGCTGCACGGTGGTGCCGAACTACTTCCCCGACCCCGAGCCGAAGCAAGAAGAACATCCGGCCGATCCGATGGCCGATGAGCGTTATGAAGCGCAACAAGAGTCGGCTGCTGTAACGGGTGAGCTGCCGCCCGTGTCGGACGTGAATCTGCTGTAACGTTTTTGGGAGTAGTATTGTATGCAAACACACTACTACTCCCTCCTCCATCCATCCTTTTTATAAAGGTTTTGTGCCGCTATGTCCCAACAGCCGCCCAAGAGTAACATGCAGAGCTTCAAGGAACAGAAGCTCGCCAGCGACATCGAAAATATCCATCGCGCTCTCGTGCTGGATGTGGAAGTGAAGAAGATTCCTGAAGGTACATTCGTAAAAGAAATTTTGCCCATCCTCACCGGTGACGTCATCAGCACGGAATTTCCGTTGCTGATGGCGGCCGTGGCAGGCAATCCGTTCTCTGAAGTCGATGTCACTGATGCCGAAGGAAACGTTCTCTTCAGAATGCCAGCCCTGCTGGAGCGCAATATCTTCAGCCGAATTCAAGCCGAAAAGCGGGGTTCGCTGGCCTCGATGATGATCACCGTCGGTATGCTGTCGCATCAGTCGCCGCGTCGCGCAGAAATGTACCTCGAACATGAATTTAATGGACGTGGTATTGCAACAAACCGCGATGAACTTTACAAGAAGCGCCAGGAACGCTGGAACGAAATCCTGAAGCGCTACGGCAAAACTCTGAAGCTCGACGGCACGGTTGTGGATGGCGATGCCTCCACGGGAACGTCTGGAAGCAAGGAGAAGCCGCAACTCGACTTCGACGATGGCGACCTCCTCTGAACAAGAACTGCTGGTAACGCGACGAGACTTTCGGATTGCGTCAGCCAGCGACCTCCACCTCGGGCATGGGAAAAACCCACCCGAGGAAATGACGGCTCGACTGAAGAAGCGGTTTCCGCGCGATGCGGAAACCGCGAAATTGGATGTAATTGTTTTAGCGGGTGACGTGTACGATCACTTGCTGAACCTGCCGCAGGACCACGTGGGCGTGATCGATGAGTGGATCATCTACATGCTCAGGTTGTGCAAGGCGCTTGACATCCAGTTGTGGGTGTTGCGGGGTACGCCGAGTCACGACCGGGATCAGTCGGCGCGTTTCGTGTGGTTGAACGAGACGCTGGAGATTGGCTGTGATCTGCTGTACGTGGATACGCTCAGGATTGTCTGGATGCCGAAGTTTGGCATTCACGTGTTGTTCGTGCCGGATGAGTGGACGGATGACGCAGACAAAACGCTGGACGAAGTGAAAGACCTGATGCGGCAACAGGGCATCAGCAAGGTGGATTACGCCATCATGCACGGGCAGTTTGAGTTCCAATTGCCCCCGGTGGTGAAAGCGCAGAAGCATAGCGCCGAAGCGTATCTGGCCTTGGTGCGGTATCTGATCTTTATCGGTCACGTGCACATCTTCAACCGTCTGGAGCGGATCATCGCGCAGGGTTCGTTTGACCGGATCTCGCATGGCGAGGAAATGCCCAAAGGGCACGTTCGCGCAATTGTTCGCAGTGAGGACGATTACGAGATTCAGTTTATCGAGACTGAAGATGCCAAGATCTTCCATACCGTCGATTGTCGTGGATTGGACATTGAAGCGTGTCACGAGAAAATCCTGACGGAGATTGATCCGTTGCCGGATGGTTCGCACATCCGGATTCTCGCCGATACCGGAAATCCGATCCTGCAGTCGGTGGTGCAGTACGAGAAGGATCAGCCGCATTTCTTCTGGACAGGTCTGGGCAAGGCGGATGAGGATAAAACCCTCGCTGAGCAAACGGAAATGTTGCAGAAGGCGATGGACTACACGCCGATCGAGATCACCCGACAGAACGTGCAGAAGTTGATGGCCGACAAGCTGAGTCTGATGGGATTGGACCCAGAGATCTTTAACCTGGCCGAGCGCAAGCTGGCCGAACTGGTATAGAACATGAATGCATCCGAACGCGCTACTGGATACTTTCCGCTGTCTATCGCCACGTCACTGGCGGTGGAAGGCGCTATCGGTATCCACCCCGACCACCCGGCCGGTCCGAAAGTCCTGAAGGATTTCACGGGCCACTGGGTGAATGTGAAGACGCTTTTCCGCAACTACTACGAGTCCATCGGGAAGGAACATATCCCGGACGTGCCGCAGAAAGATCTGATCGATTCGTTTCGTCATGAACTGGATGCGTACCGTGAGATTGCGGACGAGCAAAGCCAGGGGAAATTTCAGACGGTCTTGTATTGTCCGGACTACATCGGTCTGGACCGTCGCTTCCCGCATGCCATCCTGCGGGTCGACAGCACACCGAACCAGGTTCTCTTCGCCAAGAGCCTGACGACCGTCCTGGGTGAAATCATCAAGAATGAAAAGGAGCTGATCAAACTTTACCCGCTCAAGATCACCGATGAACAGGTTGGCAACAACCTGATGCTCACGCATTATCCGTTCGACCTGACCACGAAAGCTTTCCCGTCGCTGTCCCTGTTGGAATCCCACACGGGTAACATCAAGGACAAGAGCATGTGGTACACGAAGTTCTACAACGGCAAGGATCTTCCGATGATCCCGTTCCGTGAAGGCTTCCTGTCCATCTTCGGCGACAACCAGCTGTTTCGCCCGATCGGCGCGACCTACCGCAAGGCTCTGGTCGAATTGGGCACGAAGTACCACTGGAGTTTTGCCACGAGTCTCGACAAAGTCAACTACGGGCTGAACTCTCTGCAAGACAAGTTCCTGGCTGAGAAGCTGCGTCTCTACCTGAGGCACTGGTAACCACGGCCGTTTTTTACCCCGTCCTATCATTCCATGAATAGGATAACTTTACAAACTCAACACCATGTCTGAATTCAACAACAACCAGCAGCAGCGCCCGAAGACCGTCCTGAACCATCGCGCACTCTCGATGTACGCGCCGAATGGCGAAGGCAAATTTGCCAACATGTCGTTCGACGTCAAGAAGAACGATCCGATCATCACGGTCCGCACGAACATCGCGGCCGACGCGAACAACGACTACGGTCGTATCCAGGCGAACGTTCCGCTGGACAAGTTCAACATGTTCCTCTCGATGATCGAGTACGCCGCGATGCACGACCAGCCGTTCCGCTGGGCGTACGAGCATCACGACAAGAAGTTCATCGGGCCGGGCAAGATGACCGACGGTCCGGTTCTGATCTACCGCCTCGTGGTCGGTCGTGAAGAAAACGGCATCGTGTTCATCTCGATCGTGCTCGACAAGCGCCCGAACATCAAGTTCAGCTTCATGCCGGACACGAAGACGCGCTTCAAGGACGGCGACGGCAATGAAATGCCGAAGCACCTCGAATCGCGTTTCCTGGCCCTGGGTCAGGTCGCATCGATCCGTCAGCTGATGCCGATCATCCTGAAGGAGCAGTACAAGCATCCGGAACCGAAGCAAGGCGGCAATTTCGGCGGCGGCAACCGTGGTGGTAACGGCGGTGGCGGCGGTTACGGTGGCGGCAATGGCGGTGGCCGCAGCTTCAGCGGTGGCGGTTCGGCCGACATGGCCAGCGACGACATTCCCTGGTAAGCCACGGCAGAACTGAGTGCATAAGAGCCTGCGGTCCCGAAACGGACCGCAGGCTTAAAAGCCTTCGTGAGACAAATGAGCTAAAGAAATACCGTTAGAATCAATGTTTCTTTAGCAACATATTACCAATGTGAACCTAAGTGCGATAGGGTCACCAATCACCATAAAAGGAAGGCCATGAAGATCAAAGTTGTGAGCCAAGCTGACTTTCAGCTGGACGGCTCGGACGATCCGGATCTCGCCATGTATGCGCACACCTACGGTAAAGCCCGTAGCAAGCGTTACATGATCGTCGAACACGGAACCGAACAGCTGCAGTGGAATTTCCCGCCGCGCGTGTGGAATTCGGAACCGGATACGAACGCGGATGCATTCGATCAGGTCAACCTGTACTTCGCGTTGCTGTCTGAAGAAACGCAGGCAGCTATCTTCGCCGAGTATCGCAACATCCATCGGGTGCTGCGCTCGACGAACATGCAGCAAGACGACTGCGAAGACTTGATCGAAGCCATTCGCCCGATGGCCAAAGCGTTGTTCGATCAGATTGATCCGCAGCATTTCTACAACTGGGTGTGGACGTCGCTCAGGCCGCGTGTTCCGGCAGACATCAACGTCATCTTCAACCCGGAAACGATGCCGGGTACGCGGGAACGCACGTATCTGCTGGACGACTACAAGGGCCTCATTCCGCTCGCGATCATCGTGCGTGCGGCGTGTCCGTTCTGGTTCGACTTCGCAGCGTTGACGAAGTCGGTGCTGAGCCGTGAATTGAAAGACATGCTCACGTACAGCCTGATCGAGCAATCGTGGCCCGCGCAAAACAATGCGATGGCTCGACTCGAACAGTTCGTGGACCACACGATCGGTAACGATCGCAACAATCCCGCAGCAGTATTGATGGGGATTGGTTCGGACGACTTCGTATACTGGGCGTTGACCAGTCTCGTGATCAACCGGTTGCCCGTAGTCGATGTGATGGGGGTGAATAACCTCACGCCGGTGGTGTCTGCACTGTATAACTACGTGCGGCATCGTGTCACGACGATTGCCAGTTCCCAGCCGGCGATCAAGAACAAGTTCGCAGAAACGTCGTATTCCGCGGACGAAAACAACCAGTCCTATCTGGAAGGTTTCCGGAACCGGATTGCGTTGACGGTGGGTCAGGAAGCATTGGGCGACCATTATCTCGAACGCCAGATCGAGATGATCCGTGCCGGGATTGTCGAGCCGATGTCGCTGCTCGAACGGGTGGCACCGGGCATTGACTACCAGTTGGTGGAAGATGCGCTGGAATCGTCGAAGTCGCTGCACAACGCAGCGCTCGCGGACGAACAGATCACCATTGCAGCATGGTTGTTCCATCCGTACAGCCAAGTACGAACCGTGGGTAACCTGCGTAAGGAGCGCGTAGTTGCTCTCTTGGGTCTGGCACAAGCGGTCTTGCTGCATCACGGCAAGAACGATCTGGCCAAGCTCGTCACCGGCGCTTACGAGCGCATGAGCAGTACGGGTGAAGGAACACGCTACATCGGCGAATCGATTCAGGCATTGCGCGCAGCCGACAAGGAAGCGTACCGTGCCATCTTCCCGATGGAACAGCGCAGCCGCAACCAGAAGAAGGTCAAGAACTTCGTGTTCGACGACGTTTACGCACTGGCGTGTTCTTTACAAGAGTACGATATCAATTGTACCTTCAGTGATGCAACCCTGCGGCGGGTACAAGGCAACATTCCGAATCGGACCTACGTGATTCCGTCCAAAGCGGTGATCATGTTCATGGAGTACGCGAAGTGGTTGGCAGAGCGTCCCATGGTTCGAATCGATCCGAATGAGGTCTACGCAGAATTGATGGCGAAGAAGCTGGGTCTGACCCAGCAGTTCACGCCGTGGCAGTACAACTAACAAACACCACCTCGGTCCGGGAAAAGCGAATTCCCGGGTCAAACATCTGAAAGGAAGGAAATATGAGCCAATTCAACTTCGGTAGCCTGGACGCACAAGTCGGTCAAGGTTTCGGTAGCCTGGACGTCTCGGGTCAACCGGTGGGTCAGCCGAGCTTGATCCAGCAGACCTACGACTTCGGCATTCCGCAGGCTCAGGTGGAAACGCAAGGCGCGATGCACATCGAGATCCGCAAGCTGTATCTGGGTCTCACGCGTCCGCAAGCCGATCAATTCCGTCGTTCGTACGACGTGGTGGCAAGCGATGTCAGCCTGAACCTGCTCGCCGACGAAATCCAGAAGACCGGTGTCGCAGCACTCGATCCGACCAGCATTGGTCAGGTGATGAGCCACGAAAACGCGAACTTCGTGCGCTTCTCGGGTACGCCCGATGGCGCAGCAGACATCGACAACGGCTGGTGGGCCGAGCGTTTCCGTTTCACGATGGTGGTCGACGTGTTCCGTAACGGCCGTTTCAACCGTACCGAGTTCATCTCGGGTCACACGGACGAAGCCGCAGCGACGAACATGGGCATGACCAGCGTGCACATCAATCCGAAGATGGTGTTCACGATCAACCAGGTCACGGAAGCGCGCATGCGTCGCATGGACAACTTCGGCGCGCCGGTGCCGTTGATCAGCCGTTCGAATGCGGTGGTGCGTAACGCCAGCTTCGGCGGACTGAATGGTCTGGGTGAAAGCCTGTACCTCACGCGTCCGTCGGACGTGTTGAAGGCAGTCGACAAGGTCTCGCTGTACAACGGCATGCAGCAAGCTCAAGCATTCGGTGAGCCCAACGCAATGACGTATCAGGACCTCGACAGCCTGCTCACGCATGTCCCGATGATGTCGGCGTCGCAGAATCTGTTGCTGCCGACGTTTGCCAGCCGCATGGTCAAGGGTCTGTTCGAGAATTCGCTGCAGGAATTCGACCCGATGAACATGGACGGCACGGCTTCGGGGTCGCTTGCCAGCCAGCGCATTCAGGATACGCCGTTCAGCAACAGCGGGTTCATCCACGTGATGAATCGCAAGCTCGCCAATGGCGTTGGCACGACCGCGCAGTTCACGTATAGCGACCTGCTGATGCTCGATCCGACCATCGACGATCGTGCAGACGTGTTCGGCCGTTCGTACGAAAGCGGTACGATCGTGATTCCTGATGGTCGCCAAGTGGAATCGCTCGGCGAAGGTTACACGATCTCGCTGCACGCGACGGCAATTGCGCAAACGACGCTGGCCCTGATGTCGATGTCGGGCGTGGCGACGCTGGCGTACAACGCCAACAACTACAGTGGTCAGACGGAAATGACCATCCAGGCTTGCGACGGCATGGACAATGATGGTGCGCTCTTCCAGCGACTGGAAGTGCTGAAGGGCCGCATGATCATGGAGTGCCTGAACATCGTGAGCGAACACGACGAACGCCCGTTCCATGTCGACGTCTTCGCAGACGCCTTCAACGACGTCTACATCCAGCTCACGTGGGAGAATGAGCGTAAGGATTACGTCGTGCCGGCTTTCGCTTCGTCGGCGCTCGCACCGATCGTGACGCATGACCTGGGTCGTCTCACCGGCATGGCGCAGGCAATCGATCAGGTGGTCGATGCATGCAAGTCTATCCTCAGCCCGGGAAGCCACGATTCTCTCAGCAGCGTGATCGCCGTCCAAGGCGATGGTAACACGCGCGTCGGTGGTCTGGCAGGCGACTACTAAAGCCTGAAACGGGAGGGCGGGGCAACCCGTTCTCCTTTTCTTCCCTTAAAATACGAAAGGACAAAGGATGAAAACCCTTATCGAGTTGTACAAGAGCGTTCAGGCAAGCGTCGGCATGGTGTCCGACAGCGAAGGTTTCGTTTCGACGATCCTGCCTGGCGGTGATACCCCCAAGCCACTGCTCGTCGATTCCAAGCGCGTCGTGTTGCCGACGGACAACCAGCTGAAGCAGACAGATTGGTCGGGCCGGATCGGCTTTCACCCGCTGCTGCAAAACGTCACCGGCGGCGAATCGCGTGTGCTGGAGAAGTTCCGTGAGCGCATGAATGCGTACTCGGACTTCATGCTCGGCATGCTGTTCCTCGACATCGCGCAGCTGGGCGTGAAGAAGGGTGAGCACAAGGACCTGTCGCCGGAACAGGCAGCTTACCTCGGACCGTTCTCGGATTCCGATGCCAAGTTCGTCAAGCTGCTGACGGATCTGGTCTCGGCCAAGCGCGTGACGAAGAAGAATGCGGAATTCATCCGCTTCTCGGTGATCAAGGGTCGCGTGTACGACGGCCAGAAGCGTTCGCGTGTGGCAGTGTGTCACTTCCCGCTGTACGAACTGCTGCCGAAGGACAACAAGCCGGCGGAAATCGCGGGTCACAAGCTGCGCATCGCTGATGTCAAGATGCTGCGCAACATGTACGAATTCCTGTTCACCGGGATTCGCGAGCCGGCGTTCTACGAAACGCCGTCGGACTCGAAGATCGCTCCGTCGATGGAATCGCTGATGAATCTGTACGGCCGTTACACGGAAGTGCAGAATCAGGCAGTCGCGATTCTGGAGCCGGTGATCAATTCGAGCACCGCCCTGCTGATCACCAACGACTGGCGTGATGACTTCGCGGACCTCACGCCGCTGTTGCCGGAAATCCGTCGTATTCCGTTCCTCGAAGGCAATGCACCGAGCGAACGTGTTGCGACGGCTTTGGCCCCGGCGAAGATCAGCGATGCACCGCTCGCGCGTACGGTCGTGGCAGCCGATGTCGCACCGACGATCACGGCACAGCACGCAGCAGTGCAAACCGTGCAAGTGGCAACCGCCAATCAATCCGCTCAAACTGAGGTCCATCTCCCCGTGAAGCCGCGATTCAAACTGGGCGCTCCGGCCCCGACCGTCGAGCACGCAACGCATCAAATCACCGACCAGCAAGCCAAGCAGGTTGCAGGTCTCTCGTATCACCAGCCGCCGTTGTCGGCTCACGTTCCCGTGACGCCGCCGGTGGGTTCGATGCTTGCCGCGCAGCAGCCGCAGCAAATGCAGCACGCGCAGATGCCGGGCCAGGTGATCCCGGGCATGATGCCGATGCAGCAGCAACAGCAAGCACCAGCAGCCATGAAGGTGCCGGAAACGGCGCGCCTGATCAACAACCAGCTGTATATCCCGGTTGAAAGTCATGGCGTGTCGGCAATGCCGCAGAACGCGATCCTGATCGAAGGCAAGGTGTACGTGCCGCTGCAAGCACAAGCACAAGGCATGGTGCCGATGGGTCAGCCGTTCAACCCGATGCAAGCGCGCATGGGCATGCCGATGCAGCAGATTACCGATCCGTCCCAGATCCCCGGTCTGAGCGAAGCGGAAATCATGATGTATCGCGGCAATCCGGCACTGTTCCAGAACTTCCTGCAGCAAGCCCACCTGCAAGGTGCGCAAGCGATGCAGTCGCAGGTGGCTCAGCGTCAGCAGTCGGTGCCGCGTTATCTGCGTACGGCAGTCGAACAGGCTCAGCAGAACCAGTTCGCGCAACGCGGTTTCTTCGGCCATTGATGTAGCGGCGGCATAGCGCCCCATCCTCACCGGTGCGTCCTTCGGGATGCACTGGCGGGGATGGGGTACTTATGCTGTCGTTTTTCTTTTTTACTTGATCCGCTTGCTGCTGGAGTTGAGCATCACCAGGTTTTTGACGACACCGTAGTCAGCAACCTTGAGCGAACGTGTCGTCGACGGCAGATCGGTGAGAGACATCCCACCATTCATGCGGATCGTGAGCCAGAACAAATCTGGTGGAATCTTCAGGTCTTGCAGAAGACCAACCCAGTCGAAGTCGTAGATTTCGGCTTGGTGCGCAGTAACGGGCACGGAGGTGGTTTGCGTGTGGTTAATCAGCCACGTAAGGTGATCTTCGAGGACGGCACGAAAGACCGGATCGTCGAAGGTAGTGGCACATGGCTTTTGAGCCAGATTTTCAATGGAGGCTTGCATGATGGTCCTAGTGGAAATGATTCCAATCACATATTACCAATTGAACGAACCCGTTGAGTAGGAAAAATACTGAACAGGTGTATGGTGTGCTTTGAATATCCAGGTGCGAATCGTCGTGTTTCACGAGGGATTCTGGAGTTCGAGCGTACATATCATCGTTACTGCGACTGACTATAAAGGAAAGCTGTATGGCAGAAGACAACAATGGCGTTGGTAACACCACACTGACGCAAGCGCTTTCGTCGGTCTGGAACTATCACTACGAACCGAACCAGCTCTATCCGGAGTTGGCTAACGTGATGAGTTTGTCGCCGTTTGACGGCACGGTCTCAGCCTCACGTAAGCAGATGTTCGGTGCCAGCCACACTTCACAGTGTCTGGTGTTTGAGAAGTCCACACCGCGGCGTATTCAAACCGGGGCCGAGATCCAATACGGAAAAGCCACGTTCTCGACGAAAGTCGAGCGTGACTGCGAGATCTTGGCGATGATTCCGTTCTATAATCCGAAAGTGGTTGGCGCGGAAGCGATCCGATTCAGCCCGGAAACGATGTTGTTCGTGGAGTATCAGCCGAACGGTCCTCACGAGGAACCGGAAGTCGACTGTATTCCGATGCGGGAGTATTTCTCGAACCACCAGTATTTCGGATTCCCGCTGAAACCCACGGAGAAAGCGCGTGGTCTGCGCGCGCCGTCGCATAACACGCGCGGTACGGAACTCCCAGCTGGTACGATCCTGCAGGATTCGCCGTCTAAACGCCCGGACGGCAACTACTGCTACGGTATTAACCTGAACGTTATCTTCGGCAGCTTCCCGGAAGTCGCTGAGGACGGCGTTTTGCTCTCGGAAGAGGCAGTACCGTGGTTGAAGATTCGCAAGTATGAAAAGCGCACGGTGGCATACGGCTCGACGCACTGGCCGCTGAACCTGTACGGGGACGACAAGATTTACAAGCCGTTCCCGGAAATCGGTGATTTCGTGCGTGAAGATGGTCTGCTGATGGCGCTGCGCAGCTACAGCGAAACCAGTTCGGCTGTCGAGATGTCGGCAGCGGCATCGCGTGAAGTGAACTACGTCTTCGACAAGTTGACGTATGTGCCGTCAGCGAAGGTCGACCGGGAAACCGGCGTGGCTACCAGTCGCGGTCGAGTCATCGACATCCGCGTCAGCCACGACATCTCGCGTGCGCCGTTTGCACCGAGCATCTGTAACGATCAGGCTCTGAAGTACGATGCAGCGGCGCGGGTGTTTTACAAGGCCGTGCTTGCCAAGTACAACGAGCTGCGCAGCAACCGGCCGAAGGGCAAGTTCCGGGTGTCGCATAACTTGAAGAACCTGGCCAAGCACGCTTACGCGGTGACGCAGCAGGAAGCCACCAACGAAGAACAGCGCGTGCAGATGATCTACCGTGCCTCCCCGATGGATGATTTCACCATCGAGTTCGTGGTCGAGTACGAAGCGACACCGACGGAAGGTTACAAGATCACCGACTGCTGGGGTGGTAAGGGCGTGGTGGTCAAGATCGTGCCGAAGGAAGACATGCCGGTGGACGAGTTCGGCAATCGCGCGCATATCGCGATGGACGGCGGTGCTACCGTGTCACGTCAGAACCTGGGTCGTCTGTACGAGCAAGGGTTTAACGCAGCAGGCCGTGACCTGAACAAGGAATTCTGCAATCTGTTTGGCGTGCCTTACCCGGGCGTGCATGGACAGAAGCTGAACCTGGCAGACAAAACGCGGGTGGAAATCGCATACAAGCAGAAAGACGCCGCAGCAATGGGTGCCTGGGATCGCTTCATGCATTTCATCCGTACAGTCAGTCCGGAACAGGCGGAGTTCTACGAGACGGAAGCTGCGGCGGGGTTGATTCATGAACACATGACCTCGTTCCTGGAAGATGGTATCTACATCTACCATCCGAGCAACAATGACCCTGAGTTGCCGGACGTCGTGGACGAAATCCAGCAGCACTTCATGCCGCAGATCGGTCACGTGACGTATCGTGACCATACGGGCAATTTCGTCACCACGAAGGAAAAGATCCTGATCGGTGAAGTGTACTTCATCCTGCTGGAGAAAACGGGCGATGACTGGACGGCGGTTCCGTCTGGCAAGCTGCAGAACTTCGGTATCCTGTCGCACATCAACAACCAGGACAAGCATGCATCGCCGTGGCGTCAACAGGCAATTCGTGCATGGGGTGAAACGGAAACCGCAATTGGCACCGCCTATATGGGTTGGCGTCCGATGGCGGAACTGATCGACCGCAACAACAACATCGCAGCACACCGCATGGGCGTGTACAACATCCTGCGGGCCGACAAGCCTACCGACATCGATATCCTGGTGGATCGTACCAAGATCCCGCTGGGTAATGCGAAGCCGCTTGAGCTGGTGAAGCACTTGGCCCTGTGTAACGGATGGAAGTTCACGTATGCGCCGTACCAGGAACTGGAGCCGAAACCATCGGCGATCACGTTTGTCGCGTGACAACTCCTTGGGTCCGGCCTAACCAACCGGACTCGTTCTCTCAAAGGTAAAGCAATATGTCACTAAAACGTCTCGCTGCCCGCACGATTTTGGATATCGGCATCCATGATATCTGGAAAAGCCTGGCAGGCCCCTTCGTCCTCGTCTTCGATGACGGCGAGGAAATCACGACCAACCACAAGGAGGTCATTTACAGCCGGTATTTCTGGGAGTTCCACGCGAGCTATCCGGGATTGCCGATCCTGCGCAGGCATCACGTCACATCGGTGCTCAACGGGAAACGGCTGGGCATGGAAACGCACATCAAGCTGATCCAGAACATCCTCTGGGATTGTGCGGATTATCTGTCGGCAACGCATTCGGTCGAGCGCATGGTGGATCTGCGCTTCGAACTGGCGGAACTGGCGTACAACATCTCGAACCAGCATTACAACGACATGGTGCGCTACCTCGGCGCGTATATCACGTCGCTGAATCTGTTCGATTTCCATGCGGTGTTCAAGGATGCGGATGTCGTAGCGTCGTACGAGCGCGCGAAGCCTGACGAAGAATCGATCGCGGATATCTACTACACGATCGACCAGGTGCTGATGAAGAAGCCCGAATTGCGCAACAACGCGCTGTCGAAGCTGTACCGTTCGGGTCTGGTGTCGAGCAAGCAGGTGCATCAGTGTGTGGGGCCTCGTGGCTTCCTCACCGACATCAACAACGATCGCTTCGGTATTCCGATCATGCGCGGCTATTATCAGGGTATCCGTGCACAACGGGACATCCAGATCGAGTCGCGTTCGGCAGCGAAGGCCTTGAATGCATCCAAGGGCGATCTGCAGGATACGGAATACTTCTCGCGCAAGCTGCGGACCATGGACATGGGTGTGGAGAACCTGCACCATACGGACTGTGGTACAACGCGCCTGCTGAACTGGCGGGTGCAAGGCAAGCACGAGGACAAACCGAGCGATCTGGAAATCCTCGAAGGCAACCACTACGTCGACGACGATGGTCAGCTGAAGACGGTGCACCGCGACGACAAGTATCTGATCGGCAAGCAGATCAAGCTGCGCAACGTGCTGTATTGTGGTCATCCCGACCCGAACGGCATCTGCTCGACGTGTTACGGCTTGATGAGCGAACTGATTCCGTCCAACAGCAATATCGGGCATGCAAACTGCACGCACGTGACGGAAAAGAACGCTCAGGGCGTGTTGTCCACGAAGCACTTGGATTCGTCCAAGACCATCAAGGGCGCCTCGATCGATGCACGGACGCAGCAGTTCGTCAAGCTGTCGAGTGACGGTAATCGGTATCTGTTCGCCGATGTGCTGAAGCAAAACGGCAAGACGGGCGAGTTGTCGCTCCTGTTCGATTGTGAAGCGGCACCGAATCTGTCGGACATCTTCAACGTGGATAACGTTCAGGTGCTGATGGAATCGCGCATGTCGGAACTGACGGAAGTGTCGATTCGCCTCGGTAGCGGTGATAGCGAATCGTTCAGCCTGCAGGATGGCAAGCGCACGCCGTTCCTCACGTACGAGTTCCTGGAACACATCAAGTCCGTGAATTATACGGTCGATGAGGACTCGGGTTGTTACGTGGTGTCGTTGAAGGGCTGGAAGTGGGGCACGCCGTTCGCTTCGCTGCCGATGCGTGACTTCAGCATGTCGGACCACTCGCGAGACATTGCGAAGGTGCTGGAGTCGACCGTGAAGGAAGTAGTGGAGCGCGATCGCCTGATCGACCCTGCCTCGACCCTCGTTGAGCTGACGGAGCTGATGAATCGCAAGGCACGGGTGAATCTCGCCGTGGTGTCGGTGACGTTGCGTGGAGCGTTGATCCGCTCTGCTGAACGTTACGACTACTCGATGCCGAAGCCGTGGACGGAAAGCGGCTTGGGCGTTCTGCGAAACATCATCATGTATCGTTCGTTGGCGCCGTTCATGGCTTACGAACATCATGCGGAAGCGATCTACTCGCCGGAGTCGTTCAGTCTGAAGAACCGTCCTAACCATCCGTTCGATGGGATTCTAATGCCTCGCGAAGTAGCGGAGCAGGAAGACAGGATGGCTGGCGGTCGCGGTAACTACTAAGCGTACGACGGGGGCTTCGGCTCCCGTCTATGCTGCAAGGAGGAAGCATGCTGACGTATGTGCGAGGTCATACCCTCACGGATGCCCTGGTCGGTCTTAACCTGTTGCGGGGACTGGACACGTACTACCCTGACTTTGAATACTGGTACACGAACAGCGTGATGCCGGGAATCATCGTCGGAAAGGATGTGCTGCTCCTAGCCAAGCATGACGACCAGGTCGTCGGACTGGCGCTGGGCAAACGCAATGGCCACGAAACCAAACTCCGCTGTGTGCGAGTGCAGGATGGCTTGCAAGGCAGTGGGGTCGGTTTGAAATTGATTGACCGCATGCTGGAACAGTTGGAGTGCGAGACGCCGCATTGCACCGTGGCGGAAGAACTGTTTCACGACTACAGCCGCATATTCCTGAAGCGCTATGGATTTCGGCTCAGTGATGTAGTCAAAGGCGAATATCGACCAGGCACGCTAGAGTATCACTGGAATTAATTTACCCACCCTCTGCATAGTTTGCAGAAAACAAAATCACCACGCCATTTACTCTAAAGGAGAAAACACATGGCTACTGCAGCAAAGAAAACCGCCTCGAAGGCTGTGACCGCTACGACCGCTGACAAGACCTCAGTGCCTGCGAAGAAAGCCGCTGTGAAGCGTATCACGCGCTCCACGCCGGCTTCGCAGACGGGTCTCGTGAACGATCCGGCAGGCGCGCGGGCCAAGAGCCTGATGGAAACGAAGATCGAAGTCAACGATCCGCTGGCAGTCAAGGCCGTGCCGGTCAACGACCCGATGGCCAAGGTTGTCACGCCGTCGACGGCCAAGCGCATCACGCGCACGAGCACGCGCAAGGCAGCCGCTCCCGTCAATGCACAGGCTCTCGCCGACAAGCTCAAGGTCGGCGCATCGGACAAGCCGGCAACTCCGATGACCGCTGAAGAACTGAAGAACACGCCTCGCGGCCGTGCGCGTAAGGTTGCTGTTCCGGCAGCCAAGACGGCTCCGACGCTGGAACAACTGAAGGACTCCGCGCAACTGAACACGCAAGTGGCGAGCCGCGTCAAGCGCGCAGTCGGTGCGACGAAGACGGCCAAGCCGGCTGACGCAGCAGCAGTCGTGCGTTCGACGCCGGCCAAGAAGGTTCCGGCTCCGGTTGTCGGCGCAGTGAAGTCGGACATCGCTCCGGCTGCGAAGAAGGCCATCAAGAAAGCAGCCGATGCGCTGAATGCACCGGCAAAGCGTGTGATCGACGTGACGGCCAAGAAGACCGTCGTGACGAAGAAGACGGACTCGCGTCGCGTCATCAACGTCGGCATTCCGGAAAGCACCACGGCTAAAGAAGCCGCAGGCGTCGTCGAATCGGTGAAGAAGGCTGCAGCGAAGAAGACGGTCGTGACGGTTTCGGACGATGCGAAGAAGAACAAGGAACTCCTCGACAAGTACGACGCAGTCGTCAAGGAAATCCGTGCAGCCGGCGGTCTGGTCGATGGTGACCTGACGCTCAGCGGCATCGTCTTCAAGTATCGCGAGCCGCAAGCGCAAGCGAAGCTGTCCAAGACGGCGAAGAAGCAGGTGCTGATGGGCAAGATCAACGAACTGCTCGACACGGCGAAAAGCTTCGACCTGTGGCCGATCATCAATCGTGGTCCGGACGGCACGATCGTTGAACTGATTCCGTTTGACAAGGACGGTGCGATGATTTCGATTCGTGCCGAAGCTGGCATCAGCATCAAGAAACGCGTGAAAGCGCTGGTCGACGAAGCGGCGAAGCACGGTTGGGTCCTCGCGGTTCCGATCGAAGCTGGCAAGCCGGTGATCAAGCTCTACGAAGTGAAGTAAGCAGGCGGCATAAAAACCCGGAGGGCAACCTCCGGGTTTTTTGTGTCGTCATTTCTTTTTTCTATCCGTACAGGAAGGTTCGTACGGTATCTGCGGTGTTCTCCGGATGACTGACAATAAACAGATGCCCGTCCTGGACCACGTGCAGGGTGGCGTTGGGAAGGTGCTCGGCCATCAGTGCGGCATTGGAGAGCGGCACGATCGGATCATCGTCTCCGTGAAAGATCAGAGTCGGTGTCTGTAGCGTACGCAGCCATAGAAGCGAACTCCAGGTAGCGATGGCAAGCAGCTGATACAGATACCCGCGTTGATCGGGGCGTCGGATATGACCGGTATGACGCCGGGCCAGTTCCATGTCACTGCGGAAGGACCCGCCGTAGATCTCGCCGCTAATCTGGGCCATGTATTCCGAATCGGTGTAACGGCGTGCGGAAAGCATCTTGGTTAGCACCGACAGCTTGCTGGGAAACATGATGGCACCGGGTGAGGTGGCCATCAGCACCAGCCTGCGCACCCGGCTGCGATAGAGGTGAGCAAACTCTTGAGCCAGTGTGCCGCCCCAGGACACACCAGCGACATCTACCTGCCCGTGATAGCCGAGCCGATCCAGCAAGGTATCGGCAAGTACGCTCATCTCGGCCATGTGGTAGGGAAGGAAGGGTGCGGGTGAACCGCCCACGCCCGGGATGTCAAACGTGATGACTTCAACGTCCTGCATGGCCGCCGCAAAGGGCGCCAGAAGCTCGATATTGGCTCCGATACCGTTGAAAAACAAAAGCGGCGTCTTGTCAGAATGACCAGGACGAATTCCGACCCGGATCGTACGGCCATTGATTTCTAGCGTCTGAATCCGGAAGACGTCGTCCTCCGTGTTATTGATCTCACTCACCGGTACTCCTTCTTTAACGTTGTGTGTCGAAGCCGTACCTCGACATAAAATTCATTTAACCCCGTCCTTCAAATATATCATGCCAAAAGTCAGCAAGTACGAACAACGCTTTGCTCTGCGCAACCAGGCAAAGAAAGCAGGGGTTCCTTTCACGGAAGCGCCCAAACCCCACAAAGCTGTTCTGAGCCCGCAGGAAGCGGAGAAGAAACGCGTCCTGAATGCCGAGCCCGGTGTCTACACCCATGAAACCGACCTCAGCGGAAAGACGACCGCTACCAATCTCTCAACCGTCAAGCGTGTGATCTTCATGTCGCGTAACGACGCGTCGGGTTTCACCTATCGTCCGGGCGATGCGATTATCAGCATCACGGATACGCATGCAGAGCCGCCTACGTTCTTCCGTAAGCCGGATGACGTGGAAGTGCTGCACCGTGGCTTCCATGACCACGTGACGGTTCGTAGCGAGGCTCAGGGCGATCGCTGGTGCCGTATTGAAGACGGTGAAGCCATCGTCGAGTTTATCAACAAGCACAAGGACGCACCGACCATCGTGGTCCATTGCAATATGGGTCAGTCGCGTTCGAAGGCTGCTGCGCTGGCAATTGCTGAATGCACCGGCCGTCTGGTGAAGTGCTACAACCGTGATGGCCAGCTCGTTGCACATCGTGACGACGGCGATCAGGGCAACCATCGTGTATGGAGCTGCATCATGCATGCCCACATGGATCGGGAGGAAGCAGAAAGTGACGCCTAAGGAGCCCGTACCGCAACCGGTACAACAACAACAGCCGCCACCACGGCGCTACTATTGTCCTCGGTATCGGACCAGCGTGCCGGGTCCGTGTCCGGATTGTTGGGGACACGACTGTTGCGACGTGCCTGCTTAAGCTCTCACCCATATTTTCTTACTTGGGAGACCTATCCCATAGAGTCCTGTATGAAGGCGAGAAAACATGAGCGCGGTAAGCAAGTATTTCGAGATAGACAGATTCTCGCATCACTTTGTGGTGAAGAATATGTCACCGGCTGGACAGGCCCTTGTCGAGCGCTTTGCTCGCAACTACATCCAGTACGGCATGCTCAGGGTGGGACGCACTTATCGGCGTGCACCCGTTAAGGTTTTTGCAGCGAAGATTACTCGCAAGAACCAGATCCGTTTCCACGTGGGCCAGTGGAAAGCCTTTCAGCATTATCTCGCAGACGTGGGCGTACCCGAACACGGCTGGACCCAGCAGGAGTACGGGTACGTCGACGCTGCCAAGCTCGACTGCGAGATCACCAAGGAGAAAACACCGCGTGACTACCAGGTACTCATCAACGAGTACAACACGTCGCCTGAACCTTCCCGACGTAAGTTCGTGGGGATTCCTCCGGGCAAGGGGAAGACCTTCGTTGCGTCGTGGTTTGCGTCGCAGCTGGATAAGCGCATTGTTGCTTTTCTGAAGCCGAAGTATCTGAAGAAGTGGCCGAGTGACCTGGAAGAGTTGCTCGGGATGAAAGCCTCGCGTGACGTGATCGTCGTGCAAGGCTCCGCCATGCTGATGGAAGTGATTCGGGCCGCTAAGGAAGGCACGCTGGAAGCGAAAGCAATCCTCGTGTCGAACCGGACCTTCCAGAACTACATCGACCTGTATGAGCAGAAGGGCGATGCGATTCTGGATATGGGCTACGACTGTTTGCCCGAACAGTTCTGTCAGGTGATTCAGGCCGGTCTGCGTATCATCGATGAAGTGCACGAGGATTTTCACTGCAACTTCAAGATCGACCTGTACACGCACATCGAGTGGTCCATCTCGTTGTCCGCCACGCTGATTGCCGATGACCAGTTCATCCGCAAGATGCAGGAAATCGCCTACCCCATCGAAGAGCGTTGCAAGGTGGTGGTGGAAGATAAGTACGTGAAGTCTTACGCGCTGCGATACAAGATCAAAGGCGCGGAAGGGTTGCGTACGACCGAAATGGGATCGACCAACTACTCGCACATGGCGTTCGAGAAGAACTTCTTTGGCCAGCGTTACAGCTGGTTGCTGAAGCACTATCTCGATTTGATCGACCATCGGTTCCAGGTGCGTTTCCTGACGCGCTTCGAACCCGGCCAGAAGTGTTTGATTTACGCCGCCTCGATCCAGATGTGTACGGCTATCGTGGAGTATCTCAAGAAGCAGCACCCGGATCTCGATATCCGGCGCTACGTTGAGAACGACCCGTACGACAACCTGATGAACGCAACGGTTTGTGTGTCCACGATCGGCTCTGCCGGTACGGGGCATGACATCAAGGGTCTCATCACCGTGATCCTGACCAATGCGATCAATGCCAGTGCCGCTAACATTCAGGGCTTTGGCCGGTTGCGCAAGATCGATGGCGTGGATGTGGAGTTCGAGTATTTCACGTGTGAGGAGATTCCCAAGCACATGGACTACCACATCAAGAAAGAAACGCTGTTGCATGAGAAGGCCGCGGAGTGCCACCTCATCACCCTGCCTTACACGGTCGGGGAGGTGTTTCACGCAGGCAATACCACGATCCACTAACCCAAGCCCTACGGTGAAAGCCGTAGGGCTCTCACCACTATCACCATGTCCGAATCGAACAATATGCATCAAACCGTTCTCCAGCGTCTGGAGTTCCTGCACGGTGCCATCATGACTGCCACCGGCAATGTCGAAAAGGTTCTCGAAACCGTGCTGCGCGACGCCGTCGTCTGGCAGCCGGGTAGCGACCAGTGCCCCGCGATCCTGACGAAGCAGGGTCTGGTCGACATCACGAACATCAGGGACAACCTGAAGTCGATGTCCGCCTACTACGAAGATCAGGTCACCCGTTACAAGGCCGTCGTCGGCGCTGCGCCGAGTCCGGCAGAACAGGCAGTCGCACCGAGCGGTGCTGCGCCCGCTCCGGCAAACATCAACGAAGCGATCGCTCGTCTGCGTGAACAAACGGCACAAGAAGCGCTGGCTTCGCGTCGTCCGGCACCGGTCGAAGCGCACAACCCGCCGCCCGTCGTGGATCTGACCCCGGAAGCACCGGTCCGTCGCATTCCCGCGGTTGCTCCCGGCACGATGCCGGACGGTACGCCGACGGTCAGTGGTGCGCGTGCAGCGGCTGCTGCACATCTGGCGGATACGATGTCTGCGCTGGAAACGACGCTCTCGCCGGAAGCCAAGCTCGCACAGCGCCGCGCTGAACTGTCGCGTCTGGACGAAAGCGATATGGCCTATTCGTCGGGCGCTGCAGCTGCCCTGACCTCGCCGATCGATCTCAGCCTGGCTCCGACAACGGGTGGTCTGCCGCCGGTCAAGGGTGTTGGCCAACAACAACAACCCGTGGCTCGTCCGCCGCAAAACAGCCTGGCGATCCTGTTCGGTGAAGCTTCGCCGCTGCTGGACATCTTCGCAGCTGGTCCGTGGCTGCCGAATGGTCGTGGTCTGATCACGGTCGGCTCGGAAGGCTTCCAGTGGTACAAGCGCGCCAACCCGTTGCATCTCGCAGCGCAAGAGAAGGCAGGGTTGCCGAGCGGCTTCTTCGCGGAAATGGACGGCCTGCCGGCTTGCGTGGTGCTGCGTTTGAAGAGCACGATCGTCGTCTGGTCGTTCCAGCTCGATCCGGAAGCAGTCGCGGTGTACATGGTCGGTCTGTCGGATCAAGACCCCGAGCATCCGCGCTGGTTCAGCCCGACGCAACTGACGGCCACCTACACGGCGCGTCTGGTCAAGGAACTGACCGACTTCGCGATGGGTGCACAAGCAGCCAAGTAAGCGATACGACATAAAGAGAGAAACGACCTCGCGGTCGTTTCTCTCGACTATGTCGCTATTTTTTTTTGATTAAGCGAGGGCGGTTTGCTTGTTGAAAGCAGTCACGGCGTCCGCGAGCTTGGTGTCGTACTTGTTGTCCTTGTACGAGGAACCGTTGTAGCCGCAAGCGAACTTGGCCCAGTCAGCTGCCCGCACTGCCGAGAGCAGGTTGGGGTTGGCCTTGATGAAGTTCACCACGGCCAGGAACTGCTTGGACTCCGAACCTGCCAGGTCAATCATCATCGCCTGTGCGCTGGGGTAGCCGCACATCTTGAAGTTGAAGCCCATGATCTGGAAGCCGCCGTAGCTGGCGGATTGCGCCGCCGCTTCGACGTTGTAGTCCATCGCCAGGTTCAGACGATCCCATTCCTTCGTACCGCCGAGATACCCGCCACGAGTCGGGTCACAGATGTTATTCTGCTGCTGGACCATCGCCGCCATGATCGTGGATACAGTGGACTGCGAAGCAATACCCAGCTTCGCCGCCGCATGGGCGCACGCATCGGACGACGTAGCAAGGGCTGCGGTGAGGTCTTTGTAGAACCAGTGACGCTCGAACAGGATCTTGACGCGTCCGTCCGGCAGAAAACCATCGCCATTGGTTTCCACCTGGGCAATGGCTCGGACGTAACTCTCCGGTACACCGAGTGCAGCTGCCGCGGTAGCAAACGCATCGTCATTGACGAAGCGAAGCTCTGCGTAAGCCGTCAGGAGGGCCGTAGCGCCTGCCGTATCGGTCCCGGTAGCCTTGGCATAGGCTGCCAGGCCTTGATCGCACTGTGAGCCCCATACGCCGTCTACGCCGATATTGGGCATGACGGTTTCACGGAGCGCACGTTGCAGTTGCTTGACTTGCGATTTCGTCATCGCCATAGTCGTTCTCCTAAAACAAGACATAAACTCCTTCTACCCCCGAAGAGGTAGAAGGAGGCTTACGAAGCGAAGCTTACGCGTCGAAGTAATGCAGCACGCGTTGCTGGCCCGGAGCGGTGAGGCCGTTTTCCAGCGCCTTGCCCAGGTTCAGCTGACGCATGGCCAGTTGACGGCTTTGCGGATCAGCGAGCAGCGACAGCGCGTGCGTGATGTTCTGGAACGCTTTGCGGTCGCCAGCCGACAACGTGATGTTGTCCATGAAGCGCATGCGGTAACGATCGCTCATCGCGCCCTTGGCTTCGCTCTTGAAGATGAAGAGCAGAGCCGAGAAGAGCTGCGTGAAGTAGTCTTCCTGGCGGTTGATGATGTTCTGGATCGACTTGTACAGCGCGACCTGTTCGGCAACGCCGGTCTTCACGTCGACCGGACGCTTCGGCGTCATGCGTTCGAGATACAGCACGACGCGGTTGATGTCCGTCTGATGCGCGGCCGGCACGTCCTTCAGGATCGACGACAGCTTTTCCGTGAGCGAAGCATTCGCTGCCACCGGTTGCGTCTTTTCGACGACGACGGGCTTGTCGACCTTCGGCGCTGCAGGCGTGGGAACCGGCGTGATCGGGATCGTGATGATGTCTTCCGATGCCTTCTCGCCCTGTTCCTGCTGGCTTTCCTGCTCGCCCGCGTTATCGACGCCTTCGTCGACCTGGCCGACGTCCGAGCTGTTGTCGCTCACGCCTTCCGCCGTCTGCGCCAGAGTGGTGCTTTCTTGCGCCGCTGCGTCCTTCTTGACTTGTTCAGCCGCGTCTTGTTGTGCGACTTGTTGCGCCAGTTGAGCGAAACCGCCCTTGACGTTTTGCTTGCCCATGGAAATAAGCTCCAAGAAAATGAATGGGAAAATGAGGGTAATAGATGGGAAACTACCCTAGCACACAATAAGCGGCATAAACGGAGAGGGTGACCTCTCCGTCAGCGTCAGCGTTTGACAATGTGCATCCCTTCCAGATTGCCCTTGTTGTTCGCAATGGCATCCATGATCAGTTCAGCACTCACGCTCTTAGCCTGTGCCAGCGCTTGCAGTGAGGGGAACTCTTCGTATTGACGAAGGTTATCCGAGTAGCACTTCCAGGGCATCAGCCTGTCCATGCACTCCTCTTCTTCTACCGTGGTATCCGGTGCAATAGCAGTACAGCTCATGGTCTTCTCCGCTATGGGTATTGTTCTATAAGATTCCAGAGCACTCACGTGCTAGGTATAATAGCTTAATATTTCCCACACCTACGGTGTGCATTTCGCAGCATCCCCACGAGTGATGTTTCGCACTCGCATCTGATAGGGAAGCCAGGTAAATTAACCCCGCGGACGGATATCGCCTTGCGGGAACACGGGCATGAACATCTGCATGACAGTCATGGGCCACATCCAGCTCATGGTCATGCAGGCTTTAGCGCCCATATACGCAGCAATCGTCGGGAAATACAGCATGGTTGTCTCCAGGGTTGATCGGGTGATTCATACAAAGGTCCGATTTTACCCTGAGCCTCACTTATTGATGTACGACACCACACCTAAGGAGAGCCTCATGTCTGATATCCCTGTAGCAGAAGTGCGCGTTCGCCCGGAGTTGAGACTGGCCACAGACGTACTCGAAGGTACGGATCGCCCGATCGTGAAGATTTCGGTCTCGGGTGGCGTAGGTAGCGGCAAGTCTGCTATTCTCGCCCTGATCCAGGAAATGCTGACCGCCCGCGGTATCAAGGTTGCGCTGGAGAACGACTATACGCTGGCCGAGATGCGTATGGAGCAAGGCGTGGACCATGACAAGATGCTGCAGATGTATTCCCCCGCGGTAGTCCTCGAAGAAGTGCTGGTTCCGAGGAACGCTATCTAGTGGATTTTTACCGCTAGGGAAATAGGATGGGAGAGCTTGCAGTCGCATGCAGTCGCTCTCGTTAGCAGGACGAGTGGTGGAATTGGTATACTAGTGGACAGTAGGTCTGGCTCGCCCCGGACCGAGATCTGCAGGACTGTGAATACCTAAAGCGGGGTTGCGTAGATTCATTCCTTGTGTGTGCGCAATCGACACAGTCGGCCTGTCATTGGGTCCGGTCTCAGACCAAGCATGGAGGTTCGACTCCTCCCTCAGAGAGCAATGACCAAACCTAGCTAACCGTAGGCGGAGGGGAAACCTTCCGCCTATGCCGCTAAGCACTGATCCACTATTTACTACGACCGTTATGTATTGGAGCGTTACCTCTGGTTCAGCGGGACGAGTGGCGGAATTGGTAGACGCAGCGGTCTACGGGCTAGTGCCGGTGAGAGCCAAACACTAGCGGCTTGCCATTGAGTCCGATCCCAGGATCACGTGAGGGTTCGAATCCCTCCTCAGAGAGCAATGGCCGAACCCGCTAACCAGGGCGAAGGGCAAATGGGCCCTTCGCCTAGGCGACATAAGGGCAGGGTTTGCACCCTGCCCGTTTATGCCGTCGTTTTACATCAGCTGCTTCTTGATGTCCAGTCGCGCCACCTGAATACCCTTCGAGTGCGCCGCCGACATGTAGATGTACAGGAACGCGGAGCCGTAGTCAGCCACGGCCATCGAAAGACCCGTCGGTGTGTTGGCCAACCGGTCACCCAGACAGACCGCGCAGTAGTCGGTGTGGCTGTTCTTGCAGGTCATCGGGGAGCGTAGATGAATCTGCTTGCCCAGGTAGCTGCCCACGTTCTCCGTGGTGATCTTCGTGAGCCCACCCGACTCGATCGCGCTGAAGCCAATGATCTTGTCCGCGTCTTCCTCTTCGAAGTACGAAGGCAGACCCACTGTCGAACCGCAGTCAGGGCTGGAGATCTTCAGGTTACCCGAAGCCCGGAACAGATCCTTCACGGCCTCACCGCCAAGCTCGGTCTGCTTGCCGCGGTTAAACGAGCCTGCCCGCAGCGCGTTGTTCATCGAGGGGAACTTGTCGATGTCCCAGCCTTCCGTCAAGGAGTTCTGGATCAGGTCGACGTCCACCTTTTCTTCCACGCCCGATTCTGCACCATACATCAGGAACAGACGCGGTCGCACGATCTTACGCAGCTTGCTGGAGATCAGGAAGTCCTCACCCCGGTCGCCCTTCAGGTATTCGGCGTCAAGCTTCTGGAGCTTCTCACCGATATCTGCCACCACAGCCCGGTCGTGCAGGTGATCCTTGTTCTGCTTGATGAGCATGTCGCGCAGTTCCTTGACACCCGGAGGCGGTGTCATGGTCTTGCGGGTGTCTGCAGGCGTGAACAACTGCGTGTAAGCCACGAGCGAAAATGCCCCGTCACAGAAGCGCAGGTATTCGTCCACGTAGATCGGCGCCTTGAGCGGATTGCCGCCTTCGTCAGAGGCAAGACCCGCTTCCACCAGATCTGTGGCATTGGGCTTGTCCTGCAGACGCATCTCGATGATCTTCTCGATCTTCTGGACGCTGATTCGCCCGACCATGAACTTGATCTTGTTGTAGAAAGGCCGCACCAGCATGATCTGGTTAGCGAGCACGTTGCCGTAGGTCGTGATCACTTTCTCGTAGACGTTAGGCATTTCACCCACATCCAGCTCGATCATTTCGTTACGAACGAAGAGCGGCTTGCCCGGTACGGAGTCCTCGATCTGAATCAGCTTCGAGGTGTCTTCAGGATCGACGAAGTAGTACGAGTTCGGCAGCTGCACCAGCCGGTACGGGTAAGCGTTCTGCTTCCAGTCTTCGTGACCTTCAGCAATCAGGCTGTAACAGGCGATATTCCAGGCCGTGACGAGATAGGCGTCATGCGCCAGGGCACGCAGATAAAACTCACGTTTATTCATGACGGGGTCTTAGACGACGAGACCGATACCCGAAGCCACTTCATTCCGGTATTCGATCAGGGTTTTCGAGATTGCGTACTGGATCGCCGTAGTGCGATCCATATCGGCGATATTCTTGCCGACGCATTCCATGATGGTGTTTTGCGGATTGGACAGCCCGCCTTCGGAGAGCAGCGCATAGCCGATGCACTCGTAGACCAGGGCTTCCACCGGCAGACCGAGCAGATACTCTTCATTGGCGCGCCAGTGGTATTCGAACGGCAGACCGAGCGCCCCTTCCTCGTTGAAGAGGTACTGGTAGCAGCGCATCTCCTGGCCTTTCACCACCCGGGCAAACTTGTCCATCTCCCGGTAGATCTCTTTCGAGGCCGGGTCCAGGCGATCGGTTTCGATCTCCAGTTCGGTACGGCGGAAGAAATACTCACGCATCGTCGAGATCACACAGTCCGGGATCGTATCGATGAACAGCATGCTTTCTTCTTCAGGCACGGACGAGACGAGCAGCAGGCAGCGCTCGAACGCATCCTTGTTGTCGAATTCGTCACACGACAGTGCATCCAGACACTCCTGAGTGAGTTCGGTGAATTCGATCTGCTTGATGAACTCCAGCACCAGGACGTAGTGGAGCATCGTCGCGTCATCGCTGAGCGTGATCTGGTGCTCGGTGGTGATCTGTTTCAGGTACTGCATGGTGAGACGCCAGATCGCGTCGTTGTCCATCACCGAGACACCATCTCCGGCCCCGTCAGCCGAGACCATCAGGTCTTCGTAGCCGAGCTGGTAGTCTTCGAGGTCATATTTGTCGAACAGGTCATTCGCCCGTTCGTAGAGTGCCATCAGTTCAGGTGGGACAGTCAGACTCAGGTGGTCTTGCAAGATTGCGAGCATTATTACTTCCTCATGTCTTTCTATAGAACCCGGGTCGGAGATAAATAGTTTGCATGTAAATATTTACCTTGCTCGAAATTCTGTAGTGCTGTATTTGGCGGACGTCCTTTTCGACGTGTCAAAAGATTCGCCACATTACATGTTCCATCAACATCCCCGATTCAACAAATCACTATCATGGCAAAGAAATCCCGACCCAAGAATCCGGGCATCAAGTGGCCCAAGACCCCGGCTGCTAAAGCCAAGGAAGTTGCACAGCATCAAGATTCCATCGCGGCCATCGCCACGGTAGGTCAGTTGATGACGGCGGCTGCTGCTGTCCCGTCGCCCCGCGCGAAGAAGCTCCTGTCGGACGCTGTCCAGGAAATGGGCAAAGGCACTATCGGCGCAGACCAGCGCGGCCGCAAGGGCGAGAAGCGTTCGTGGGAAAAGCACGCCGACCACTACTTCGCGACCAACAGCGCGTGGGACGAAGTCAACGGCATCTACTCGGCCTGTATCGACCTGCTGCGTACGTCGCTGGCGCTCGCTCCGCTGCTGCGTGAAGAAGAGCTGGTCATCCTCGTGAAGAACAAGCGTCTGCTCTCGCGGAACATCCACGCGATCACGAACGACACGAAGAAGCTCGCGGAAGAACTCGGCAAGATCCGCAACCAGCACAAGGACAAGGACGCCGGCGCCAACAGCCAGGAAGACCTGATGCTGTCCTGCGCGGTGTTCTCGGAATACGTCCAGTTCATGGAGCGTTACGACAGCGCGCTGATGCCGCTCGTCGTGCACGCGTCGGAACAGCTGCAGGAAGCGCTGATCGCCCTGAAGGACACGAATCCGGAACTGGCTGCTGCGCTGAACAAGAAGCTGCTCGAAAACCTCGCGAAGATCCGCAACATCGTCGCCGATACGACGGGTGCAGATCCCGTGCCGGTCCCGGGCGAACCGGAAGCAGAAGCCCCGGCCGTCGAAGCAGAACCGGCCTAACAAGGAACTCGTCCCATGAGTGAGAACAACGAACAGGGCACTCCGGGCGTTGGCGTTACCCAGCAACTGACGGAGCCGGCCTCGCCGGTTTCGCAGGACCCGGTGGTGACGATCGATACCCCCAAGCCCGCTCCCGCGGCAGCGCCTGCCCAGGCGCAGGCCCAGCAACAAAAGGATCGTCCCGTGATGGTGGGTCAAACCACCAGCGGCGCGGCCAACCTGTCGGGGGCTCCGGCCTCTGGCAGCAACGACTTCGAAGGCTTGACGCTCGGTCCGTCGGAAAACCCGGGTGTGACCCTGACGATGGAATACAACAGCATGGCTCCCGTGCCGTTGTCGGAGCGCAAAGACCTGAACGGTCAGAGCGAAGTGATGTTCTTCCTCGCCGAGCGCGGGCCCAAGGTGGACGAGCGCATCCGTGCTTTCGTCTCCCCCACGGCACTGCGTACCGGTAAGGGTGCAGATTGGAACGAGTCGATCGTGGCCGCTGCTTCGCGCAGTGTGTTCATCGATCGACGTTTCGAATCGTCCGTCAACTTCGAAGCAAGTAATTACAAGCAGTTCCTCGACACGGAAGGCGGGAAGCTCGGCTTCATCGTCCCGAAGATCGCGGAAGCCGGGGCATCCGGCTACACCGGCGAGAAGGGGATTCTGCGCGTACGCTCGATCATGGGCCTGGGCGGCATCCTGTCGGTTCCGCTCTGGCACTCCGGTTTCTGGATTACCCTCCAGACGCCGACCGAGTCGTCGCTCATCGAGTTGCAGCGTCGCCTGCAGGAAGAGAAGATCGAGCTGGGTCGAGAGACCTTTGGCCTGGTGTTCTCCAACGAGCAGAGCTACATCAACTCGTGGCTGCTGGACTTCTGCTTCGAGCACATCTACGAGCACAGCGTCCGGGTGGACAGCAATCAAGAGTTGCGTTCACTGATCAAGATTCAGGATTTGAACATCCTGTTCTGGGGCCTGGCTTGCCTGATCTGGCCGCGTGGTTTCGACTACGTGCGCTCGCTGGTGACCAAGGAAGGGATCGAGGGCACCGAAATGATCTCTGCCAAGATCAACCTGGGCAAGCTGATGTGGGTGGATAACGCCAGCTTCGAACCGAAGCATCGTGCGCACATGGCTAACCGCCAGCGTGGCAAGATGACGCTCGACAGCGTGAAGGACTACCAGGCCACGTTCATCCCGTCGCTGGCCGCTGGCCGGCGCGTGACCATCCGCGAGGGTCTGGACGTGCTGGTCGGCTCGACCGATGTGGACAACTACATCGCCGATGGCGAACACTGGATCGCGGGCATCGTGCAGACCGTGGACTCGACGTTCACGCAGGCCGCCCCCAACGAACAGGAACGCAATCGCATGATCGCCACGCACGCTCGTGCGTCGCGTCTGCGGAACAACGGCGCCTGGGTCCGGGCGATCATCATCGAGGGTCATGAGACCACCAGCCGTGAGGATATCACGGAAGTGCTCAACGTGCTGTCGGTGGATGAAGAAGCATCCAACCTGCTGGAGAACGAGATCAACAAGTTCAAGGACGATTCGACTCGTGCTTTGGTCGCGATCCCGGAAACCAGTGGCAAGGAAATGGGCCTGCCGCGCTTCCCGCACCTGATCCCGCTCGATGTGGTGAACACTTTTTTTACCCTTCTCGCGCAGCGCGTCGATATCATCAGCCGCCGCTAACCACCGAAGTCGAGATCGCCAATTCCAAGCATGTCGGGGATTGGCGTTTCGGCGACGGCGTCCTCATCGAGGAGTACACCGGAGACATTGCTCGCGTACCCAAAAGGTTCGTGAGCACCGATGTCCAGATCCTGATGCGGGAACGGTACGAGCAGGCGCATGGCATCTACGACCATCAGGCGGCCGAGGGTGATCACTTTGCGCTGGTGAGACATCACTGGTGCGAGGACACAATCGTCGCGTCACGCTTGCGCGAGCGTATGGAAGCCTTCCGTGACCTGCGGATCGGGAGTGCATTCAACATGTCCTTTACGGAGTTCCTGAATCAGCCGCCCTACATGTGCGACCTGATGCTGGAGGTGATGGAGAAACACGCACCTCAAGAAACTCAGGAACTCAACGAGCTTCTCCAAGAGATGAAGAAAGGACAGGGTAAAAATTAACAGGGTACGTCCCTATGTTATGTGGAAACGAAGTAAGGTCTCAAACGTCATCAAAGGCTGAATAAATCCCACTGCGGGAACACAGCAAAGGCACAGACACCGAGACTGATACGCAGACAGGGCATGGCGCGAAAGGCGCAAGCTCAACCACGTTCTGTAGAATCCACTGGAGATGCGCTCACGTCGGGATGACGCAGCGCTTTCTTTGACAACTTGTTTAGCTCGGGCGGCAGTACCTCGCAAAGAGGCGAAGCCGCACCAGCTTCCCCTGTAGTACCTGCTCCAGGAGCAGTATCAGCAAGCGTAATCATCCAACTACGTTAAGACGTCCTCCGTCTGGTTACATTCGTAGGGGTGCCACGACCGTGGAGGTTTCGGGGGCGCTGGGCTGACCATCGTTAGAAACAATAGGGAATCGGGTGGGCAACCATCCGATTTTCTTTTATGCCGCTATTTTTCTTTTTGTCTTTTATGCCGCTAAAATCCTATGTTGAATAGATAACGCTACTCTGAGGTATGGCGATGTTCGAAATGTTATTGTCTGTCCCGAAAAAGCCTGTAGTCTCGGGGCCGGGGCAGATGGCGTTCAAGACGCCTGGCACTTATGACTTTGTAGTACCAGATGGAATTTATTTCCTCTGTGGCGTTGGTATCGGCGCAGGCGGTGGCGGTTGGATTAACACGTATGGCGACACCGGACACTGGGGGTCGTCAGGTGGTGGCGGTGGATTGGGCTGGAAGAACGCGATTCCGGTCACGCCGGGTGAACACCTGATCGTGGTGGTGGGTGCGCTGGGGATTACGGGCGTGGGTGCTGCGATTGGTACGAGGGGCGGCGACTCTTACCTGGCTCGTGGGTCCACCAAGCTCTTTGCTGGTTATGGCGGTGATGCTGGCGGCGGCACTGGCCCAGACTCTACCAGAGGCAAGGGCGGGGGCTTCCTAGGCGACGGTGGTGGTAATGGAGGTAATGGCGTGGCCTACGACTACGCCATCGCAGGTGGCGGCGGCGCAGGTGGTTACAATGGCCCGGGCGGTAATGGCGTCGATATTACGGCATCCAGTGTCGCAGGTAGTGGTGGCGGGGCTTCTGGTGGTACGGGTGGCTCCAGCTACACCGATAACGGCATTGGTGGTCGCGGCGGCGGCACTGGTCTGCTGGGTACAGGAACCAGTGGCGCAGCCGTTACGACACGTAATACCAAAGGTAACCCGGGTTCGCAGTTCACGGGCTCAGGAGAATTTGGTGGTGGCTCATCCTCCTCGCGCGTAACCAATCCCAACTCACCTGGCCTGGATGGCGGTCTGAGATTGATCTGGGGTAGCAACCGTAGTTACCCATCCCAGAACGTCCTGGATGTATAAAGGAATAACATGTTTGAAACCCTACTAAGCACGGGCGGGGAAAATAAATACGACTTCACCACGCCCGGCACCACGCTGTTCCACATGGACGGCACCAATGGCACGCAGGCTGGTAGCGGCACGGGGTTTGTTGTACTGACAGAAGAACACGGTCATACGTCAGCAGGTATCTATTCGTCGGCCAAGTTGACGAATCAATTGGTGGCCTTTGGCACGACGGGCCTGGACGTTTCGGCCGCGTCGACATCCACGCTCTTCTGTAATGCAAACAAGGTCGGGGACTTCGTACACACGAACGACTTCACGGTCGAGATGTGGATTGGCAAACGTGTCGCCACCATGACCAAGGCCAACCCGATCTTCTGTGACCGGTACTCGCCTGACCTGACCACCAGCTTCCCGAGTTATGGCTATCCGCCTTCTGGCACCTACACGACCGGGGTGCTGATGTCGATCTTCTACCAGATTCTGGCCAATGGCAATCTCGGCTTATCTCTGAAGGGGCTGACGGGCTCGGGTTCGACCTGGTATAACACCGTGGTGGATACCGGCGTGAATATCTGGAATCTGCTCAGCACCACGCAGATGCGTCACGTGCTGGTCCAGATGCGTAGCAAGAATTTCGAAGTGTACGTGAATGGCCTCAGGATCTATCAGGTCGCTGTACCGGCTTGGGCAGGTCCGGGTTACAACAGTCAGCACGACATCGGCAACAACTGGACGCTGACCAGCCAGGCAACCGATCTGCTCTTCGACGAGTTCCGTTACACTAACGGATTGGCGCGCGTGCTTAAAGGCTCGACCGTGTTTCAAGTACCCACTTCAGCGTTTGCAAGTTGACGGCATAATAGGCGAGAGGGTTGCCCCTCTCGCCTTATGTCGCTTACGCGGTTTCTTCGTCGTACTCGATTTCGGATGCCGAGATCACTGCATCAGCTGCAGCTGCACTGTCATCCACCCACTCAGCCAGATCACGTGCCACGGCTGCGAGGTCGTCCTGACGCTTGTAGGCTTCCAGCCACTGTGTCATCTGCGGCATGTGGAACATACCCGTACAGAACTCGACAGCATTGGTTGCCCCACCCGATAGGTTGATGCCCTGCATCCGGCGAACCGACTCGGACACGCCTTCGATCGACAGCAGTTCCTTCTTCGTCGTCTCTCTCGAAATGTTGAAGACCGACTCCCCGTTCGGATAAGACGCAGACACGTCCAAGTCCCCGATGTGGAGCCGCAGGTTGCTACAGATGTCTGGATACTCCTTGATGATCCGAAGCCCGTTATCCGCCACCAGGTGAGCTGGCAGCATCACGATCCAGTTCCGCAGGTTAATGGTCCGTGTATCAAACTCCACCGCCATCTCATCCGAGGTCGTCCCGATGACCTTCCCACGCGCTTGCACGAAGTAGTGGAGCTTGTCCACCACACGACGCGGTTGTGAGTTGAACTTCGAGTAATCCGACATCGCTGCACCCGACGGCACCGACACGCACAAGTCCTTCGTCTTCTCATCCAGCAGTTCAATGCCGATACAATCGAACACGTTGTAGATGATGTATTCGATCGGATGATGACGTTGCATGAAGACGTGCCAGTCTGACTTGGCCAGTCCGTCTGCTGCAGAGAAGTTGAGCTTGCCTCGCTTCAGGTGCTTGTTCAGGATGAAGTCGAGCGAATACGACCGCTCTTCCTGCTTACCGGTACGTACCTGTTTGTACGCACACATCGCATCCATCACGTAGAACGAAGCCGGCACATACAGCGTATGCCAACGAGCGTGCGGCGCAATCGGTGTCACCTTACCCGAAGCCGTGACCTTCTGGCTCGAACCCTGCTTGTACTCGTAGAAACGGTACTGCGGTGCCACCGCCGGATCAGACCAAGCATCCGCCAACGGGATCTTGTGGAAATCCAGCGACTCCTTCATCTTACCGATGTCGAAGTCCATGTTCCAGAAGGTCATGAAGTCAGGTTGCCACTCATGCGTCTTCTGCAACGCCTTGTAGACCGCTACGCCGTCGTTCTCGACCAGTTCCAGTTCCCACTCCAGCTTGCGATCCCGGAAGACGTTGGTGACCTTCGGCTTGCCGTTCTTGTCCAGCTCCGGAGTCTTACCGTCCTTCTTGAAGACCGGCTCGTCGACGTCCAGGTACTTGAGCAGCGCTTCCTTGCACTTCTCGATCTTGAACTTGTCATCCCCACCGACTTGTTCCAGGAACTCCCGCACCACAGCCGTGTAGACCTTGCTGCCGAACGACACCGTCTGCATGATCACGCGACCATGGCCCTTGATCATGTCCGTTTCCGTATCCGATGCAGCGATACTGGACGGCGTGTTCAGTTCAGGCCAACGATCCCGGTAGACTTCTTGTTTGATGACCGACGTCGAGAGAATGTCCGAACCATACAGGTACGGGCTACGCGACAGTTGCTTCAAGCTACGCGGCGGCTTGAAGTTCCCCAGAGCCTTGGAGGCGCGCTCGACCAGTTGCGACTGGGTGCAGCGATATTCCTTCAGCTTGGAGACGTCTTCCCATTCCTTCTTCTGCTTGTAACGACGGAACCCTTCTTTGGCAATCCAGAAAGGACGCTGGTAGTTCTTCACGATCCGCACATTCGGGATACGTTTGTTGTCCTTCGTGTGGATGACTTCTTTGATCAGGTGGTAGTCATCCGGCGAGTCTTTTGACGGTGGAATAAACACGACATGTCGGCACTCAATTCCGGCGATATCGTCTTTGTTAATCTCAGGTTTTTTCGTGGACATAACTTGTGCTCGAAACGGCGATCAGGCCTTTTAGTATGACACAATCGCTGCGTTTGTAAGGGTATTCTTGTGATGGTTAGCGCAGGCCATATGCCCGCTAGTCAAAGGAATAGACCCAGGGGTTTTTTCTTTACGAGGAGCCTCCGGAGCAAGGCGTCAATTTCAACAATTCATGGCTGAGAGTTTATGAACCTCCTCTTCATCGGGAACGAAAGCATCGCTTTCCAGTCCGACGCCTTTTTCAAGGCCCTTACGCTGATCGTCAAGGATTTGCGCGACTCTGGCGAGAAGTCCCAGGACGCAGTGAACAAGTTCAGCGTCCGTGTGGACAAGTGTATTTACGAACACACCGGCATCCTCACCAACGCTATGGTGTTGAGCGGTTACGACAACGCCTGTATCGCGATTCCGACGCTCACGCGCGGCAACGTGCTGAATCGCGCCGAGTTCAACAAGTTCGTCGAGAAGAACTTCGACGCCAACAAGCTCTCCTTCTACAATCTGGAGAAGACGGGCTGGATCGACCCGGCAGGTGCCCGGGTGGGTGGGGCATTCTCCGAAGTCATGCACAAGCTGTACATCGGCAGCCTGTTCCTCTTCGGCTCGACGTTCACGCCGGAAGAATCCGCCGCCGTGATCCTGCACGAAGTCGGCCACGCCTACACCTTCCTGCAATTCCTCGCCGACTCGATCGTCGTGAACGTGGTGCTGCAACGTACCTGGGCTGAACTCACCAACAGCCAGACGGACAAGAAGGTCAAGCTGATCCTCACCAAAGCCGCCAAGGACATGGGTATGGAAAGCGTCGACTGGCTCCAGCCGGTGGAAGACGCAACGCCTGCCGATGTGGCGTTCAAGATCCTCGCGACGGCGGTCACGATCGAACCGCGCCGGATGGACAACAAGCGCTACTTCTCGCAAGACGCCGCGGAAGAACTGGCGGACATCTTCGCCGCCCGCCACGGTGCGGGTCGCGCGATCGTCACGATGCGCTCGAAGTTCGTAGGGGCCCCCAGCAAGAGCTACGGCGTGCTGGTCGGTATCGGCTGGGCCCTGCTCGGTATGCTGGCTGCGCCCACGCTGCCGTTCATCGGTATCCCGGCTACGCTGTTTGGTGCCTGGTTGACCTACGACGGTATGTCGGAAGCAGGCAAGGCCACGGACCCCACGACCTTCAAGCAGAACGCGACCAAGATGCGCAACCAGTTCGTCGAGAAGATCAAGACGCTGGATCTGCCCAAGGAAGAACTGGTCGAGGAAATCGCCAGCATCGACCTCACGGACAAGATCATCCAGAACTACACCGGCGACTACGACACCCCGACGCTCGTGAAGTTCATGGACATGTTCCGTCGCGGCAAGATGGACGCACGGTCGTCCCGTGAATACACAGACCGTCTCGAAAACCTCGCTGCCAACGATCTGTTCGTCCGCGCTGCTCAATTCGGCGCCGCCCGCTAAAGCACAGGCCAGGGATATGATTATCCCTGGCTTTTACTACCCCATTCAGAATTACAAGGTTCACCATGAACGCAAAACTGTTTCCCTTCGTGAATGTGATGCAGTCGCTCCAGGGCCCCGTGCAAGAGCGCCATCGCATCGCCGCTATCGCCATCGGTTATGCCTGCGCCTGTAACGCCGTCCTGCCTTCCTCGGAAGTGGACGACGCAGAGTCGCACTACCGTATGACGGTGGAATCGTTCTCCAAGCGCGTGATCTCGGCCCTCAACGAAGTGTCGGTGCTCGACACGGCCCTGGCACTCGACTTCGCCCGCAACTTCTGGTTGCTGCGCTACGAAGCGATCCACAAGTGCCCGCGCATGGACCAGGTCCCTGGCGACTTCTTCTGCTCAGTCTTCGGCGTGCCGAAGTTCTTCTCGCCGGAAACGATCGCCTTCTGCAACGCGAACAACCAGTCGATCGGCCGCGTCTACCTGCACATCTGCAACGTCATCGAAGACAACTTCGCGACGGTGTAAGGGAGCGAACATGTCTTTGAAAATTCTCGTCATTGAAGACGAACCGGAACTCGAAGTCACCAACGTGCCGCTCTCCGGGGAAGAAGACCGGGCTGAAGACGCGGACATGGAGCTGCCGGGTGCCTACCTGGTGCAGGATGACCTCGACATGCTGGAAGATACGGCGTGTGCTCTCGAAGTCATGAGTTCGAAGATGGCGCTCGAAGGTATCAACCTCGACATGGCTCGTGAACTGGACAAGATCCAGCCGGGCTTCCTGAAGCGCGCAGGCGGGCACGCGGTGTTCACGCACCGTCCGTCCTTGGAAGGTCTCAACGACGGCGTCAAGGCCGTTAAAGACACGCTGAAGGCCATTGTGATCAAGGTTCGTACGTTCGTCGCTGAACTGTACAAGAAATTCATGGCGTGGCTCCGGGCGAAGTTCGCCAAGCCCGGCATGACGGACCTGGACAAGGACCTGCAGGCATTCGTCGCCGAGCGTCGCAACAAGGACGCCATTACCTACATCACCAGCCTGCCGGACGATCCGTCGGAAGCAGCAGACGAAATCGCGCGCTGGGTCGATGGTGACTCCAGCCAGTTCGCTTCGGGCCTGACTGACCAGCTGAACGGCCTGCATTCGACCGCTGAGCGTCTGGAAACCCAGATGCAGGAAAACCCGGTACACTTCCGTCTGGCCAAGGGCATCGTCGACGTGGCAACGCTGTTCCGTCAGGACGCCAACTCGAAGGTGGTGCAGGTGCTGCGCATGGGCTCGGCCGTGGCTGACGTGGCGATGAAGACGCGCAACAACGGTCAGTTCATGGCCGCGATGCAGCAGATCGAAAACGCGACGAACGAGATCGCTGCATTCGAAAAGGAATTCGTGGTCAACGATCAGGAATCGTCCGACATGGGCGATGACCGTGGTGTGCCGTTCGACAAGCTGTACGAGAACGTTGCCAAGGCCGCGAACGACTTCAAGCGTATCGACATCCAGAGCCAGGTCACCGAAATGGCAACTGCGGTCGAGCACATCGTCAAGGTCAGCGAAGAGACCAAGATCGAAGACATCCTGGAGATGATCCCGGATGACGTGCCGGCTGAGAAAGCCAACAGCTACGCCCAGAAGATCGCGTCGCTCTACCGACGCCTCGCCAAACTCGGCGCAGACATCCTGCGCTTGTGGAAGGTGCGTGCGGACGCCGTGGCCTGTATCAACGAAGTCGGCAAGTCCCTGATGGGTCTGGTCGATGCGTTCGAGAAAGCCGTGACGGACGCGGGCTCGGGTCTGCAGCAAGACCAGAAAGCCGCACTGGTGAAAGCACTCGGCGGCAAGGGCTTCCAGATCGAGTTCTAAGCTCGCCTTCAAGCAACTCAGCTCCAGCGGACTTAGCGGTCTGCTGGAGCTTTATTCCATTATTGAGAGAACATCCACCATGTCTGGACTGAACGACGAATTCCTGCTGGCTGATGACAGCATGGAACCGAAAGCGGACCCGGCCGTCACTGTCAAGGCTTTCAAAGATACCGACGACGGTCAATTCCCCGAACTGCGTGACGACGTTGACCTGATCGCGGTCGCTGTCGAAGACTTCGAAGTGCAGCTGCGCGACTTGGAGCTGCTGACGGCCAATATCAAGGCCAATAAGGGGATGGATCAGACCATCGCCCTGGAGTGTGAAAACCTGATGCCGGGTTTCCTCCACGACGATCGTCCGATCGAATTCTTCACCAAGCATCCGAGCCGTACGATGTACAGTGTGGCGCTGGAAGAAGTCGAGGAGAAGAAGAACACGGTCTTGCAGAAGATCAAGGACTTCATCGTCGACATGTATCGCAAGCTGGTTGCCTGGTTCAAGAACCTGGTTACCCGTGCCGGTGAGAAGCAGATCACCACGCCCGAGAACGTCAAGCTCCTGGCGAGCGCCAAGGAAGAAGTGCAAAGCGTGACCACGGCCCTCCTCGGCTACGAGAAGGAAACCGCTGAAGTCATCAAACAAGCGCAAGACCGCGCCACGGTGCTGCAGCGTCAGGCGCAAGAAGCGGTGGAGCAGGCCAAGCACGATCAGGAAGTGCAGAAGCAGGCCCAGGAGAAATCCGAGAAGACTGCCAAGCTCCTGCAGGTGATCGAAGCCATGCGCCCGGCGGATGTGTTCAATGCCGCGCTGTTGCAGGAACTGAATGCGATGCTGGCGAAGCTGCCGTTCATCGCGAAGTTCCTGGGTGACCAGGACATCATCTTCCCGCTGATGGCATCGCACGAAGACAGCATCGTCAACGTGAACATCCTGCTGGCTGACCTGGACCGCGCAATCAGTCGCAAGAATTACGACGACGTCGAGAAGGCCGTCAATGGCGACCACTTCAGCAAGATCGTGGCTGCAGCGGACGTGCATGCCAAGACGCTGATCCAGTTCAAGAGCCTGAACGCAGACTACCGGGCGGAAAGCTGGGACGAATTCCAAAAGCTCGCCAACTCGCCGAAGATGATGTCGGCGTTTGCCTTCAGCCGTGAAATGCTGGAGTCGGACATGCATGACCAGGAGAAACTCCTGGCAGGGATGGACGAGCTGATGCAGTCGCTCTACCGCATGGAGCTGTACACGCCGGACAAGCAGCAGGAAGCGTCGGCCAAGGCGTCGCTCGATGCCATCAAGAACTTCAACAAGGCGGTGCTGATCCCGACCACGCAACGCATCGCGTTCTCGTACACGGTGATTTCCCAGCTGCTCGGATTCCTTCGCGGTCTCACCACCCTGAAGACCAATCTGCAGCAGACGGTGTCGGCAGCCCTGCGTGAGAAGGTGCTCCAGGAAGCCAAGAATATTGGTATGGAGCAGCGTGACGCGGAAGCGATCCTCGGCTAACAGCAATACACGGAGCGGGTGGGGTCACCCACCCGCTCTATGTCACTCAACCTTCTCAAACGCAAAATATGAAAACCGCATCATTGATCAATTCCGTCAACGGAGATGGTCAGGACGGCTTGGAAGATTTCGCTCGTACCGTCGCGCTGGAATCGTACGCGATGGAAGACGCAATTAGCCACAGTCTCCTGAAATACCACGGTCCGACCCACCAGAACGGCAACGTCTGGTACTCGCTCGGCCTGGAGTCCGAGGACGGTGGTGAGAAAGATCCCGAGCAGAAGAAGGGCATCGTCAAGCGGATGGTGGAAACGATCCTGGCGTTCATCCGCCGGATTGTCGAACACATCAAGAAGTTCATGTCAGGTCGGGGCAAGGCCGCTGAAGCTCGTGAATCCGGTCTGAAGAAGTTCAAGGGCCCATCAGACGAACAACTGGCCAAGACGGTGGATCACGTCATCCGTCAAGTCAAGGCGCATGAAGCCACTGCTGCCGCGCAGGCCAACGATGCGATCGGCAAGGCGAAAGCCTCATCGGCTGAAGCTGCCAAGAAAGACGGCGATGTCACTGTGGCTGAAAAGCCCATCGGCAAGGAAGTGCTGGAAACGGCCTTCGCGCGGGCTGAGGGCTACCTCGGCAAGAAGTTCACCCGCAAGGAAGCGGTCGAGAAGTTCATGGAAGAGAAGATCGAACTGATCGAGAAGAACCTCGGCGCGGAACGACTCGTGCTCTTCTGTGTCTCGCTCAACCAGAACTTCAACAGCTCGTACAGCTCGGCCATGACGCTGGCCAAAAAGATCGCCAAGACGCCGGTGGACCAGCTCGATGGTCTGCAGGACGACATCGCCGACATGATGAGAGCCGTAGCCGTCTGTAACTCCGAAGCCAAGGAAGGCAGCAAGAACGACGACACGCTGATGAAGTTTGTCTACGGTCTGAACAACGCGCTGCTCGGCCGAGCAATCACCTACGCCCAGGCTACCTACTGGCTGGATGACCTCAATAAGTATCTCGAAGGTCTTCAGTCCCAGGTGGACAAGCTCAAGAATGACGGTTCGGAAGAATCCGTCCAGAAGCTGCAGCTCGTGCAGAAGGTGCTCTCGGACATGACCGCTTACCTGGGTCTCTGTACGCGTCTGGATACGGTCCACAAGATCGCCTACGATGCACTGATCGCTTAAAGTCTCACGACAGCATAAAAGGCCGGGGTCACCCCCGGCCTCTATGCCGCTTACTGGTCGAACGTCACGCCAGAGCGTTCCGCCGCCACGAACTCGATGTTCACGTCTTCCCGCAACGCAAACGTCTGGTCCGGACGATACTCCAGCTTCTTGCGAAGCGTGAGACGCGCCGAGTCATCCACCATGGTGCAGATGGTGAGGTTGGCCGTACCACCCAGCCCTTCCTGATCGAAGGCCAGCACGTCATCGCCGTACGTGGTCTTGAGTGCATCCACGATCTGCGAGTTCGACACTGTCTTCGATTGCAGACACTGGCTGTACGTCACCACCGTCGCTCGCGTGAGGGCATCCCGCAGCTTCTGGTTCTTGTAGACCGAGTCCTTCACGTACAGACGCAGGTTGAAATACTGACCCGCGTCGATCGTCGACTTCAGACCCGCACCGTAGATCACATCCACCGAACCCACCGCCTGCACCGGATAGAAGAAGATCGAGGTCTTGTCCAGCAGCATCGCCGAGAGGTTCTTCAGATCGTTGGCAATCCAGCCCACGATCGTATCCACCAGCAGCTTGCGGTAATCGGTCGTCACCTTGTTGGTCGCGAAGAAATACTGCGCTTCCAGAAGGAACAGATCGATCTGACGCATCAGCTTGCGCCCACCCACCACCACCGGGTTACCGTACGCATCCTTCTTGATATCCCCCTTCTGGTACTTCCACACCGGCTGGTCGTTGTTCGGCCCCGTGAACTGCAGGTCGCCTGCGGAGTGCAGCTTGGTGTAGGTGAGTACCCCGTTGACGATCGTGAACGCTGCACCCGTGACCGGATCGGCCTGATACACGTCCTTGTCGTAGGTTGCCTGTACGTTGACGTCCCACACCGCGTAGTCGTTTTCACCCACGACCGTACGAGCCCGCGTCCAGAGGTTCGTGAGCGCGTAACCCAGAATCAGGTCCACCCGTTCACGCGACACGCCCACCGAGCCTTCCGGCAGCAGGAAGCGACCAATCAGCGGATCGAACGTAGCCGGTTCCCAGCTGGAGGGCATCGGCACCGAGACCGACCAGAAGATGTCGAAGCTCTGTTCCAGCGTGGTGCGCAGGAACTGTTGCGTGTCTTCGTACATCATGAAGTTGGTCAACTCCATCGAGTTGTTCGCGTCGATGTCGTAGGACGTCTTGATGTCGAACTGGTACACCCGCTCACCCGTATCCAGCATACCCAGCAGCGTGCCGAGCGTGTAGGCGTAATCACCCGACCGGTCCGGCTGGTAACCCAGCGTGACGTGCACGTTCTCGTTATCCAGTTGCTGGAACTCGGTACTGGACTTGGTAGTGATCGTCAGCGACCAGCCCGACGGCGTACGCTGCAGCACTGCACTGGCGGTCGAACAGGTCAGCAACGTCAGGTCGTTCTCGTCCACGAAGCTGCGTGCGTTCACCACCGGCGAATCCAGGTAGTAAGCCCGCGAGTCGAAGGTGTTGTTGTCGGTATCGAACACGTAGTGGAACGGCGAGTAGAAATACCCGCCCTGCGTGATCGCCGTCGCCTTCTTGTCACCCGGCAACGAGTTGAGCAACGCCACTTCCGAATCCGAGCAGACCTGCAGCACACCACCCACCACCTTGTAGAGCGTGTTGGGCGACACCGTGAGGCTCACGCCACCGTTGTTGCTGTACGTCGTGGACAGGGCCGCCAGATGCTCCACGGTATCCGACAGCGTATGGATACCTGCCGAGGCCGGCGTGATCAGGTCGGTGTCTGTCGGGTTAGGCATCGCCCGTGCTGCAGCAAACACCCGGTCCGTCACGTGATCCAGGTTCTTCACGATGTTGTAACCATCGCGCTCCAGCTTCTTCTGCGCCTGAGCCGGGGTGATCGGGATCACCGTATCGCCAAAGGCGTTGGAGATCACGCGGTCCTTCAGGGCATCGAAGGTCATCGCGTCCTGGCCACCCGTAGTCATCGCACTGGAGAACACCTGGGTCGAGGTCATCGCCTTGAGCGGTGCCACGAACTGGTCACGTTCGTTGACGTCGATCGCCAGCCAGTTCGCCACGAACTGCCTAGGGTCGAAGGCGGAGAGATCCATCGTCAGCGGACCCTTGGTCTGGTAGACGTCGATACGGATCTTGCCCGAGATCTGACCAGTCTTCACGAACACGATCGGGATCTCCACCGTCACCTGTTTGTCGACGACCTTGACGATGGCCACCGGACCATTGTTGCTGTAGATGTCCTGGCTATAGGTGGTCGGCATTTCCACCCAGCTCCCGTCGCTCGCTTCCTGCCAGACCCGGCAGAAGTAGAACTGATCCGTGATCGTGGTCGAGAGCGAGAACTTCTGCGTGCTGTTGACCACGTCGTTCAACGTGATGATGTTGAACTGGTCCAGGATCACCGGGAAGAAAATCTGCTCCTGGCCGGACGAGCCCCGAATCGATTGCCAGGCGATCACGTTGGTGTCAATCGTCTTGAGCGGCGTGGTCTTCGAGACGTCATACACCACCTGCAAGCCACCGTGTGCCAGCTGGCGCAGCTCGATCGGGTACTGCAGGGAGAACAGCGTCCCCGAGATGGCGATCGTGGTGTTGCGGGGGATGACGATCTTGCGGATCTCGGTGCCCGGCACCTGGACCATGCGCGAGATCAGCTCGTCCTTGTCGAAGCCGATCAGGAAGCCTGCCTGCGAGGGCAGGGCAAAGATGTCGGTGAAATCGCCGTAGTGCATATGGCGGTACAGATCCTGCATGTTCTGTGCCACCTTGGCGTACTGCTTGCGGTTGTTGTTCGCCGACTCCGTCATGATCGAGGCGCCCATCGTGGCCGTAGCTTCCACCAGGTGCACAAACGGGTTGCTCGGATCGACGATGTCGTACTTGCCATCGTACACATCACGCACTGCCCGTAGGACCACGCCTTGCATCCGGGAAGGGTTGTAACGGTACGCATTCAGATTGGCCGAGAGATCGGAAAATGTTGCGGTCATATTGGTTACCTGATTATTTGTTCGGGACACCACCCGGTGAGTTCGGACCCGTATTGGTCATCGGGATGCCCGTGTACGTGTTCAGATCTCCTGCGTCCACATCAGCGAGGTCGACGTCAGGCATCGAAGCGCCATCACCCGAGCTACCAGTCATCTCTTGATAGGTGTTGTTGTACACCCACCATTCCAGCTCAAAGGTCTGGATGTTGATGCGCGGATAGCCGAGGAAGTTGAACAGGTAGATGAACTCGTACGGCACCTTGACGAGGCCAGCACCCTGGCGCTGGTCGTCCGCCATATCCTGGTTGCCGACCACCACCGATGCGTTGAAATCGTGGATGATCATGTCGTCCAGATACTCGGCACCAATGCAGCGGAAACTGATTGGAATCTGGTCCAGACGGTTGATCGGCGTATCCGTCTCGAAGTTGAAGGACATGCCCATCGGCACACCCGTCGGAAACGCTGCGCCCGTACACGCAATCTTTTGAACAAAGCGTTTGCTCGAATCCAGGACGACCCGGTAAATCCGAGTTTGGTAGTCGATGACGTTTTCCGCGATGTTATCTGCGTACGGGGTCAGGGTGCCTTCGAAGACCGCCGCAGCATAAGAGATCCAGTACCAGAACATCGCCGTAATGGGATCTCCCGGAATGTTCCGGAAGTTTGCCGTCATGTCCCATGTCCGGTAGATGTCCGTAATCCCGTCGACGAAAGAAAACTCCTCGCCGTAGACGCCCGCATCGCTCTTGAAGGTTGGTGCTTCCACGTCCGGCCAGCCGGACATGCTCACCAGCTGGTTGGTCAGAATCGGAATGAAGATCTGTTTCGGATCGATCAGGCTACAATTGTAGCTATCTTCATTATGAGTGTTGTGGCGAAAATCCAGCATCGCACGGATCGCGCGCGGTAGCGAGGTTTCGCGCGAGGTCAGCATGGGTGCGAACTTCCGCATTTTCAGGAGGTTGTCCGTGGTGAAGCGCAGATCGGGCTTGGTAAAGAAAGCCAGGCCGTAGTAGTCCTTGTTGATAGGAATGCTATTGGCCAGCCCGCGGTGATTGATACCGTACAACGTCTCAGTGACCGCAGTGTTCGGATTACCCACCGCGCTGCGCGCCCACACGTCCTCTACACCGTTTACCGTTCCACCCTGGGTGAATGTCCTCCCCCAGACATCAGTAAACATATTAGACATCGTCAAATCCTTCTTTTTGGGAAACAAAAAATGAACACACTTGCAGCAACCGCTGGGATGAAGGTAGCTGGTGCTGCCATCGAGCACGGTTTCAAGATGCTGGCAGACCTGCCCAAGGGTGACTCGTTGGTGGGTTATGCCCAGGCAGGCACGATCGAACCGATGTGCCTGGTGGACGAAGACCTGCGCAACAGTGACCTGTTGCCGGACACGCTCCAGATGGCACAATCGATCTTCGCCGGTTATTACCTGCGGGCATTTTCAATGCACAACATTAGCATTGGCAATGCCTCCGTCCAATCGCGTCTGGACAAGTTCGCCACCCGTCGTAGCCCGGCCGGCGCCGCCGTCAGCGCGCTCGGCGGAATCGCAGGTGCCGCGCTCGAAGAGTTCGACGATCGCCTCGTGATCGACGGCGAAGTGCGTGAACTCCCGGACGAACTGAAAGAGCTGGAAGCCGCGGTCAAGAAGGATGCTGAAGCGTCCGCTGAACGTGCAGCCAACGTCGAGCAGACGCCGGCTCTGGAAGCCCAGAACGACCCGTGGTCCCTCAAGGGCCAGCAACCCGTTGGCAAGGGCACGCCGAACCCGTTCTCGACCAACATGGAAGAAGCGATGTCGGGTGCCGCGGCTGGTGCCAAGGCTGGCGCTCAGTCGGCACTGAACGACAAGAGCCAGATCTCGATCGGCAAGGCAGTGGACATCAGCGATCCGGTGAACATGGGCGTGGGTCGCATGATCAACCTCACGATCAAGGACAACGAGCGCGAAGTCACCGTCCCCGTCGTGATCCGTCTGAACGCTGTGTATATGGCGTCGGCTCCGCTGGTGGCAATCCTGGCCGCAGGCTCGGAAGACATCAGCTTCGGTGCACGCTTCAAGAAGTGGCGTCTGGGCGGCATCGACTTCTGGCGCGACCTCGTGTTCTGTCAGGACCTGATCGATGCGCACAAAAAGAACCTGAAGGCCGACAAGACCGGTATCTACCTGCAGATGATGCAGAAGCGTCGCCAGAATGGTTTGGCCGCAGCCGTGTCGGCTTCGCTGTCGGCAAACAACGCCTCGAACATCGTCGTGATGTCGTCGGCGACGGCCGAGGCGCTGGAGATGAAGATCTACGGCAAGCTGAAGGACTTCAACACGCGTCAGAAGCTCTTCCAGCAAGGCTACGGCATGCTGATGTTCATCATCGACAAGCAGTGGGGCCGTGTGCGCGTCTACACCCGCGACATCCCGGAATACACCGAACTGTCGGAGCGCGATCTCAAGGCTTCGAACAAGAACGGTGGGGTGGACATCGGCGACGTGCTCAACATGTTCCGTGCAGGCTCCTCGTTCCGCGCGTAAAAGAGAAGAACGATAGTGGGCCTGCGGGCCTGCTATTGTTTGTACCGTTCATCTTTGTTTCGCCGAAAGCGATTCAGTAAAAACATGAAGATCACGACCTATATCCAACAACAGATCTCCTCGATGTTCGGCAAGTCCGGACTGCTGGAAGACCTGCGGTTCGCCCGCACCCAATTCACCCAGATGTCGGACCTTCTGGCCCGCACGGACAAGATGTTCGGCTCGAAGTTCAAGAGCGACGAGATGCGACGGGTCCAGTCGACCTTCGCTGGCGTCGTCAAGGGCTCCGGCGGCAAGGGCATCTTCGGCTATCTGGCCGCCAACACCGCGAATATCACTGGTACGATCGATGCACTCGAAGCGATCGTGCAGGGCGAGTTCGAAGACAAGATCGCTGCCAAGGGCCTGAACTACCGCAAGGCCAACCTGGTCCAGCTCGTCGATGCGATCACCTTCTCGGCCCGGTTCACGGCCAAGCTCTTCACGTATGCGCTCAAGACCGAGATCGCTGCGCAGCGCGACGAGAAGAAGATGGAACCGATTCCGACCACGGACATGATCCCGGCCGAAATCGAATGGTTCACCAAGGGCCTGCTGCCGTACTGCAACGCCATCGCCGTGCTCACGAAGCCGGCAGCTGAAATGGTGGACCGTCTGGACTCGATCCCCGACATCCTCGCGGACGACACCAACTACGGCAACCTGAAGAACACGGTCGGCGAGACCAAGATCGACCCGTTCATGTTCTCGCTGTCGAACTTCGCCTGGAACCCGATCCGTCGTCTGCGCATGCACGCCGTCGAAGCGAAGGTGGCACGCGCCAAGGAAGCGGAAGCCGAGCTGCAAATGGCCAAGCTGCGCTTGATGCAGATGGAACGCGCCCGTCAGGGCAAGGAAGACCCCGCGCTGGAGCGCGAGATCGCTTACCTGCAGTCCCTCACGGAAGACCTCGCCCGCGAGATCGCTGAACTGAACGAGGACTGATCCATGAACGCAGACCTCAAACTGTACGTGCGAGGCTTCTTCGGGTCACAAGCCAATTCGAGCGAGACGTACCAGACGTGGAAGTCGCGTCCGATTCTCTCGGTCTTTGACCTGGACCCGCAAGCCGTCAACCACGTGGTGGCCAACGAGTCGGTGGTGGAAGTCTACAACCAGCTCGTGCGCCGCCAGGTGATCCATACCGACTTCGATTTCCGGGAGCGCGTGATCCGTATCGCCGGTCAGGCCTTCGGCGTCGACAACTTCGCCATCTGGGCCGCGGTGCAGATGGAATCCCCGACCTTCACACAGACGCACGCCGACTTCATCAGCGATACCGTCCGTTTCATCACGGGTGGCAAGCGCCAGATGCCGGTGAGCATGTGGGAACATCTGATCGGGCCGGGCTCCAACGATCCGAATCGTCCACCGTCGTACGAAGACGGCATCCTGAACTGGTTGCCGACCGGGTACAGCTACCGGAACCGGATGGAAACCAAGGCTAACCTCCATAACGTGATCGCGATGTGGCTCTCGCGTCAGGGCGGCTTCACCGACATGGTGACCACGCTCTACACGCTCTTTGGCGAACACAACACCCGCTAAGCGCGGCTAGGCGATGTATTTACGTCGCCTAGTCCAAACCCATTGTATAGAACGAATCCGCCACCTTTATGCTGGCGGTAAGTTTTATCAAGATTCGCGCGAATCCTCAAGATCAATTCCATTCGAATGGAGAAAACCATGAAGTTTAAGTCGAAACTGGGCTTCGCTGCCCTGGAAGAACTCACCGATGACACCCCGCCCGCAGGCGACGATGGCAGCGACAAAGGTGCGACCGATGACGCGGCTGCCGCTGCTGCAGCTGGTGGTGCAGGTGACGCAACCCCTCCGGCTGATGCTGGCGCAGCGGGTGGCGCGGACGCTGGAGCGGCTGCTCCCGACGCCGACGCCGCAGCAGCGGATGCAAGCGGCGCTGCAGCAAGCGGCGACGACGCAACTCCCCCGGCCGATGGCGACACGCCCCCGGCAGACGATAGCTCGACCCCGCCCGCAGACGGCGACGCAGATCCGGCCGCAACCGATCCGGCAGCCGCAGCCGACGCTGCACAAGCTGCAGACGACAACGCGGACGCTTCGGCAGCCGCCGCTGCCGCAGGCGACGCTGCTTCGACGGGCGAGCCGACCGACGCAGTCGCTGATGGTGGCGACGACATCGGCGACGCAGAAGCTGAAGAAGTCGAAGGCGAGATGGAAGCCGTCGACCAGATCGAAGATCAGGAAGGCGACGTTCAAGACGACGTCTCGAAGCTGACCGACGCAACGGAATCGCTCGAAGGCTGTGTGTCGATCCTCGACGCAGCAGCACAACGCGGCGGCCTCGACATCTTCGGCGCTTCGCTCCTGCGCAACAACCTGAACACGGTTGCCCGCAACCTGAAGGTCAAGCCGCTGATGATCCCGGCGCTGGAAGACATGGAAACGCCGTCGGCCAAGATCGACGGTGCGAACACGGCCAAGGATCAGATCGTCGCGTTCATCCGCCGCATCCTCGAAGCGATCAAGCAGGCGTTCGAGCGTCTGTCGCAATGGATCGTCGAAACGTACAAGCGCCTCACCAACGCATTCGCCGCTGTCGAAGCGCGTGCGCAGAAGCTGGCCGAGCGCGTCAAGGCGTCGAAGATGAAGGAAGGCAAGATCGACAGCAAGGGTCTCGCGACCAAGCTGAGCATCAACGGCAAGACCGTCGACGACCTGCCGAAGTTCCTGAGCGACCTCGCAGCCTTCGCGAAGGCGATGAACGATCCGAAGACCTACGCGCCGTGGCTCGAAGCGCTCGACCTCGCGGAAGAAATGGTCAAGACGCCGGAGAAGGAAGAAGAACTCCGCGGCAAGATCTCCGAAGTGCTCGCCAAGTGGGGCACTGCGATGGAAGCCATCGGTCACCGTGCTTCGTACAAGGCGGAAGGCGCCAAGTTCGGCGAAAATGCCGAGTTGCTGAAGGTCCTGGCGTTCTCGCTGCTCGACAACCAGGTGCTCTACTCCTATATCCCCGCATCGGCCGAAGGTCTGCGTGGTATGGCGACGGCGCTGCAGAACACCAAGGCTGATTCGGGCGAGACGAGCGTGGAAGCGCTCGACCAGGCCGAAGCTACGAAGATCTGCACGCTGGTCGCGGAACTCGCCAAGGCTGCTCGTGAAGCTGCTGACGGCAATCGCGGTGGCGTCAAGGAACTGACGGGCGAAATCAAGAAGCGCAAGGACACCATCACCACGATGGCCAACGGCGCGCTCAAGCAGATGATGGACGAGGTCGGCATCAAGAGCGAGAAGGCTCGCAAGGTGATGCTGTTCGTCAACGGTCTGCTGATGACGGCTCCGAAGCTGCCGATCCACGCGGTCAACCGCGCTCTGCCGCGCGAACTCGGTTTCGCACTCGACTACGTCGCAGCGAGCCTGGGTGGCGCCGCCGAGAAGGAAGGCGGCGACAAGGGCGCAGCAGCCCCGGCCGCCTTGCCCGCTGCCTAAGCCATACATGCGTGACGGAGCGAGGCAAGTCCTCGCTCCTGAACCATCCATTCAAAATTCGGATACTGGAAAAATGAAACAGTCCTTTGCAAAACTCATGCTCGGCCTGGAAGAGTTCACGGAAGAAGTGAATTCGGAAATCGCCCCCGAGCAACCCACCGACGGCGACTTCGCTGAAGAAACCGCAGGCGTGGACTTCCCGCAGGAATCGGGTGCGATCGACGAAGACGTCGGCTCGATCACCGATGCTGCACAAGGTCTCGAAGACATCATCAGCCTGGTCGAAGACGCACCGGGCGAGATGGAAGCTCCGATGGAGCCGTTCGTCGAGAAGGCCGTCAACGTTGCACTCGAATCGAACGACCTGGTCGTCGCTGCTGGCAACCCCGCCGAAGGCGAGAAGACCAAGGGCGGCGCGCTCGACAAGATCAAGGCGTTCGCCGCCAAGGTCTGGGAAATGCTGCGCAACTTCGGCAAGAAGATCGCTGGCTGGATTCGCGAAACGTGGGCCAAGTTCACGGACCGCATCGTGAAGAACGCCAACCAGGCGCAGAAGATCATCGAAGCCACGAAGTCGCTCGCGTCGCACGACAGCGCGAAGATCACCGACAAGGGCCTGCTCGAAAAGATCGCGACGTACAAGAACGTCGAAGTCGGCGAAGTCATGATGTCCGTGTCGGAATTCGCGAACGACCAGGGCAGCAAGGGCGCGATCGAACTCACGAAGGCTGCACGTACGTGCATCGACGTGGTATCGAACGGCAGCTCCTCGGCTGACGGCGTGATGGACAAGTTCCTCGAAACGCTGGCCAAGGCTGGCGGCGAGTACGACGAAGACGCGACGGCTGAACAAGCTCAAGCAGCGGGCGCCGCTGCGGGCACGAAGACGCTCGTCACGAAGCCGTTCTTCGGCGGCTATCGCGGTTTCTTCACGGTGCCGGAAAACGTCGAAGCCCTCAGCCACTGGAACCACGGCGTCAAGAAGCTCGACGAAGTGAAGCCGCAGGCTGAAATCGCTGCGCCGAACGGCGAAGAGATCAAGGCAATCGCCGAGTACGTGGTCGGCCTGGGTCAGATCGTCAAGATCTACCAGAGCAACCTGAAGCAGCTCGACGACCTGAACCGCGAACTCGACAAGGCCGCTGGCCGTGCGAAGAGCAAGGCGGGCGAAGCCGACGGCAAGGTGCTCAAGCAGATGCAGGCTGTCGTGCCGCGCATCATCAAGGGCCCGCAGGTTGCTGCGTACGCTTACGCCACCTCGGCTTCGACGATCGCACTGCAGTTCTGTATGGCTGCTGTGGCTGCTCACCGTGGCGCTGCTGCGCCTGCTGAGCAGGGTGGCGAGAAGCCGGCGGGCGAAGGCAAGCCCAAGAGCTTTCCGCATCTCCATGCGTTGGCCGAAGCCGGCGAGAAAAAGTTCGGCAAGAAGGGCGAATAATCGGGCCTGAGCGTGGAGTGAAGCCTATCTTACGACGGGCTTCACTCTCGAAGCCTCCATCGACTTCAAGAACCAGAGATCAACATGAAACGAAATATGTTTACCGCAGCGCTGGAAGCTGAAGCTGGCACTGTGGACATCGCTCAAGTGACCGAGCTTTCGACGTTCCAGCCGAAGCCCGGCTTCAAGGAAGACGGCAGTCTCGCCGAGCCGTCGACGGACGACGTCAAGGCCGATAAGGCCTACGGTGAAGACGCCGACATCGCCGATCACGACGAAATCGACACGGTCGCCGAAAGCCAGGAGCACACCCTGGCCCTCGAACACCTGCAAGCCACCTCGCTGCGCTTCTGCCGTATGGCTGCTGCGCTCGAAGAAATCGCCGAACAGGCTGAAGCCAGCCTGGAACCGTCCGAGCCGGCTGAAACGGAAGTCACGCAAGGCGAAGACGCTGGCGAACCCGTTCCCGCTACGAGCGGCGACGGCCTGACGCCGGAAACGGTGCAGCTCCTGACCACGGCGATCGACGCTGCTGGCGTGGGCGAGCCCCTGTCGGAATCGGTCGCACTCGAATCGTTCGGTTTCGACCAGCGCATCGCGACGGAAGGTTTCGTCGACGCTGTGAAGGATCGCGCCGAGAAAGTCTGGGCGGCCGTGGCAAAGTTCGCGAAGAAGGCGTTCGAGATCACGGGCCAGAAGCTCAAGCGTTTCGCGGATTACTTCCGCACGCTGCCGGCCATCTACACGAAGCTGGAAAAGGAAGGCGAGGTCCTCAACGGCCACGCTGGCAAGCCCTTCCAGAACGCGAAGTGGGAAAAGACGGTGCAGGGTCGTTTCTACGCGCCGGCCTCGACCAAGAGCCCGATCGCCGCTGTCGATAACGCAGCGTCGGAATTCGACGAAGTCATCAAGCTCGTCGAGAACAAGCTGTTCGGCGAAATGCGCGCGCTCTCGAACTCGTGGGCAACCGACAAGCCGGAAGCTGTGGTCGCTGCGATGAACAAGTGTCTCAGCACGGCCAAGGGCCTGCAGAACATGGGCGAGTCGCGCTTCCAGCACAGCTCGGTCAAGGTCGAAGTGAACCTGCCGGATCGCGTGACGATCGACAACACCGGTGGCCTCGAAGGCACGCGCGTCGTGTTCGAAGACGGCAAGATGGACTTCTCGGCTGGTATCCGTACGGCTTCGGTCGCGGACATCAAGCACCTGAAGGAAACGGCTGTTCGTGCCGACCGTGCAATCAGCTCGGCCCTCGACTCGCTGTTCGACCAGGACTTCGAACCGAAGTACAAGTCGCGCCACAGCTACGACAAGGACGACCGCGAAATCGCGCGCAAGCTGCTCTCGAAGTATTCGAACCTCATGCGCGTTCTGGCCGACCTGTCGGCAGGCTGCGTGTTCGGTGCAGCACACGGCTTCTACTTCAACCACTTCGGCGCAACCCGCTGGATTCGCTTCTCGATCGCTGAAGCGAAGGCTGCTGCCCGCAGCGCGAAGGAATAAGCTTGCGGCGTAAGCTGTAAGTGTGAAAGCGGCGGGGGAGACCCTGCCGCTTTTATGCTGGGTATATTGTGATCGAGGCTTAATTTCCCGTAAGTATGCGTACTTAACGGTCCCTCTTTTGATAACCTGTGACGGACCCAACATCATGAAAAAACGTAGTCCTTTCATTCTGGCCGCGCTCGAAGAGCTGAGCCAAGAAGCAGGCCAGGACGTCTCCGCAGTGGACGCCACGCCCGCGAGCGCACCGGGCGCCAATGCCCCGGCCCTCACGCAAACCGACATCAACTCCGACACGGACGCCGTAGCGGAACTGATGGAAAAGAACTCGACGCTCGCCACCGAAAACGCTGAGCTGGAAAGCGAGTGTTTCGACAACGATACCGATGTGATCGATTCGGCATCGGACTCGGTCAACCAGGATCTCGAAGAAGCGGCGCAGGCCGGTATCGCCCTGGAACAGCTCTCGCACCTCGCTGCACTCACGGTGAAGAGCGGACAGGCCAATACAGCCTCGGTGGCAGCGCTGGCCTTCGGTCTGGAACAGATCACGGACCGCCTGCACCTGCCGAGCCAGATGGCTGCCCTCGAAGCGGAAGACGAAGGCGAGCCGGAAGCCCAGGCCAAGTCGATTGGCGAGAAAGCCAAGGGCCTGGCAGCCAGCATCGGTAAGAAGCTGGTGGAAGGGATGAAGAAGATCGCCAAGATGGCGATGACCTTTATCGAGAATCTGTTTACCAACACGAAGATGCTCTCGGAGAAAGCCAAGGTGCTGCACGCCGGCACCTATGATCTGCCGAACCAGGGCGAGATCACCGACGCAGCGTTTATCAAGCGACTGCGTTTGACCGACGACGACGACGACGTGCACCAGCAGTTTGGCATGTACTTCGAAGCGATGCACAACACGTTCTTCGCCTTCTTCAACGACAAGTTCGTGAAGATGCTCGAAGGCATCGTGAAGTCGATCGAGCGCAAAGATGCACAGCCGGCGGGCAGTGGTCAGTTGTTTGTCGATCTGGTCAACGCTATGTACGAACACATGTTCATTCTGGAACCGAAAGGCAAGATCCCGGGCGTGCGCAGCGAAAAAGCCAACGTGATGTTGACCCCGAGCTTTATCGGCGGTCTGCAGCTGTTCATGGCGATCGACGAGAGCGTACCGGCCAACGATCCCAAGCACTTCCAGATCGGTGTCGCACCGGAACCGAAGCTGAAAACACCGAGTTCGATTCCGACCTGTACGAAAGAGCTGGCGAACGATGTGTTCCCCAACATCACCAAACAGCTCGCCGAATTCCGGGACCTGCAAAAGACGCTGCATCGCATCGAAGCACTGAGTCAGGGCGCGACGCGCAATTACGGTGTGATCAGTGTGACGACCACGTCAACGCTGCTGAAGCTGTTCTCAAGCATGGCGCTGAACATTCTGCCGCACATGCTCAACCTCAGTGTTCGCAACTCGAAGAACTTCATCGCCTACGTCGAGAAGTCCCTCGCTGTGGCCAAAGCCGAAAACAGGACATCATGAAACGCAATCCTTTTCTCAATGCAGCTCTCGAAGAGCTGTCGCAAGAAGCGGGTCAGGCTGGCCCGTTGAGCGACTCGGCGCAGGCAGCCGCTGCTGAACAGGCAGTCACCCAGACCAACATCGATTCGAGCACGGACGCCGTGGCTCAATTGATGGAGAAGAACACCGTCCTCGACAACGAGAACAGCGAACTGCAAGGCGAGTGTTTCGACAATGACGTGCAGACGATCGAAGAGAACTCCGAGAACGTCCGTACCGACATGGAAGAAGCTGCTGGTGCGGCCGCCGCACTCGAAGAGCTGGCCCACATCTGTGACATGGCGGTGAAGTCGGGTCAGGCGAATACGGCTGCGGTCGCCGGTTATGCACTGTCGCTCGAACAGATCTCGTTGCGTGCCGGTCTCTCGGGCAGCCTGGCTGCCCTGGAAGACAACGACGTCGTCGCTCAGGGTCCGGAAGCGCAAGCCTCGGCCATCGGTGAAGCCGCGAAGGAAAAGTCGAAAGGCATCCTGGAGAAGCTGGTTGCCGGCGTCAAGAAGATCATCGCCTGGATCGTCAACCTGGTGAAGAGCATCGCGCAGAAGTTCGGTGCCCTGAAGGGCAAGGCCGACAAGGCGCTGGGCATGGTGAACCAGATCGATGGCAATGCCACGATCGACGACAAGGCGTTTATCCAGTCGCTGCGCATGGTGCGCAATGCGGGTGACGCCAACGCCCAGTTCCGTCGTTACGGTGAATTCGCCACGAAGACGCTGTACGGCTTCTTCAACGATTCGTTCGTGAACGCGCTGTCGGATACGGCCAAGAAGACCGACGAGGATTCGCTCCAGGTCTATGTGGATCTGGCAAAGATCCTGAACGCGCTGCGTCAGCACGTCTTCGAGTACACCAAAGTACCGGATGCCATCACGGGTGAACTCAAGGGCAAGCTCAGGCAGGGCGCGCAGCTCGAAGGTGGCATGACCGAACCGCAGATCGGCGGCATCCAGCTGTATCTGGCGTTCTCCAAGCCGATGGATGAATCCGGTGTGGTGAAGGCCGGTGTTGCGCCCGACGCCGTCCCGATGGTCACGGACGGCAACATCCCCGTGGTCGACAAGAAGCTCGCGACCGACATGCTGAATCTGGTCAAGCGCTGGCAGGGTGACCAGGAAGCCCTGGCTGCCCGTCTCGCCAAGATCGAAGGCTTCAGCAAGGTGGCCCATGGTGGCGCCAATGCGAAGATGGTGGAAGTGTATCTGAAAACGCTCACGGCGATTGCAACGGCGGTGATCCCGCAGCTGCTGCGTGTGAACATTCTGAACGCGAACAACTTCATTCGCTACGTGGAGAAGTCGGTCGAAGCGTCGAAGGCCAAACCGGCTGCGAAGTAACGCGGTCTGACGACATAGGGAGTAAGGGGGCTCGCGCCTCCTTACTCCGCTTGTGTCCATTAAAGAGATACCAACATGGATATGTTTCAACCAGGGTTTTCGTCGTCGGGCGCCGACTACAACTCGATCAGCTACCCGATCGAGGACAGCCACCCCATCGACAATCCCGAACACGTAGAAGAGGCCATCGCGTATGCCCAAGAGGCGCTCGATGCAGCCCAGCGTCTGAAGGACGCCGAGCTTGATTACGAGAAGGCAGATCCGCTCGCCACCAAGCTGCTGGACGTCGCGGTGGAGAACTACATCGACCGCTTCGATATTCCTGCTGCTGCACTGGAAGACGATGACGACAGCAAGCCCAAGGCCGGTCGTCTGAAGAAGGTGATCCTGTACCTGTACGCGATCGTCGAGCGTGTCTTCAAGACGCTGTTCGATTTCTTCAGCATGCACAAGGCTACGGCGCGCAAACTGATCCCCGTGATCAAGACCTATATCGGTCACGCGGATTCGATCTCGGCCTCGGTGGCCTCGCAGCTGATCATCAAGGACAAGTCGTTGATGAATGCGCTGCACATCGACGGCAGTGCTCCGGTCAAGCCGCACGAGTTGTATGCGACGATGGCGAGTAATTTCAAGAAGCAGTCGCAGTTCTCGGCTGTCTCGGAAACCGCCAAACTCGTGTCCGCCGCCAAAGAAAAGAACTACGGCCGCGTGATGCAAGAAGCGAAAGCGCTGCACGACAAGCTCAAGTCCGGTATCCAGGAAGACATGGAAGAAGTCGATCCGGGCAAGCAGTCGGCTATCTTCAGCGAGAAGAAGGCACCTGGCAATCTGTACTATGCCACGGACGCCATGTTCGGCCAGAATCACTTCGTCGGTGTGATCACGGAAGAAGTGCGCGACAACGGGACGTTCACGTATCACTGTGGCGTGCGTCGTGACGCCGAAGTCTCGCTGCGGGTCACGTTCTTCCCGCTGCTCTCGCCGGACGAGATCCGGGCAATCTGCCGGACGTCGCTGACGGTCTGTGAGGACGTCATCCGCTTTGCACGGGATGAGGAACTGCTCAAGCAGATCCTGCGCGATGCCGCATTCGCCAAGAGCAAGGAACCCGACCAGACGTCGGTGGTGGCGCTGCGCAATATCACCGCGCTCGGCCAGAACAGCTATATCGTGCATCTGCGCTTTATCGTCCGCACCATGCAAGCCCTACTGCGCTGGTGTGCCCAGTCCATCAAGAAGTATGAGGAGGTGAGCAAGTAATGTATCCTACCTCTGATGCATGCGGTAATCCGGATCTGATGCAGGAGGTGATGCGTGGCGAAATCCTTGACACGGAAGTCGAGGAACGTTACCAGCACCTCCACGAGATCCAGGGTTCGCTCGAAGCCCTGACGGGCGCTGTGGTGTCCGACGAGAAGATCCAGCTGAACGATCACCAGCAGCAAATGGTGGACGACTTCAAGACGGTGCAGCAGGAGTCGAAGAGCCAGGTGTATGCGGTCGCCGATAAGGCAGCACTCGAAACCTCCCAGGAATCGAGTGGCTTTGCCAGCTTCGATCCGTTACCGAATACCGAACCGGAAATGTTTGCGGCGCAGGCTGCCACCGAAGGCTTCGGGGAGATGGCGTCGGGTCTGTTCCGCAAGATTGTGTTCGGTATGTCCAAGCAGATCCCGGACACGTTCAACACCACAGCCAAAGCCCTCAAGCACTACGTCGAGCTGGCCCAGACGTTGCGTGCCCGGTTGCTGAAGCTGCGTCCCTTGCTGGCGGCACGGGATTTCCCGTTGCAGGATCTGTTCGATTACGGCGAGTACGCCCGCTTCTTTATGGTGGGTGGCAAGTCGATCAACTCGATCGCTGAGTTCGAAGAAGCCCTGAATGTCCAGAATGCAGCAATGCGTCTGGTGTACGGAGCGTCGGAGAGCTACAGCGTCCAGGTGACCGATCGTCTGCTCGGCAGTTTGCAAGCGTTGTCGACTGCTGCCCCACCGGACGAACATCAGCTGGTGATCATGCGGGATTCGATCGAGTCACGCTGGGAGTTCTCCTGGTCCGAGGCGACGCTGGTGCCGAAGCCGGGTCAAACGCCGCAGCATGCCCTGAACGCCTACCCGGATCGCAAGTTCATCACCCTCGCGCCGTTGCTGGACAACCGTTATCTGGTGGCCCATTGCCCGAAGAAGAATGGCGGTGACAAGGCGGATGGCATCATCGACGCGCTCAAGCACTACGGTGCCTCGCTGGTGTTCGACAAAGCCGCGAGTAAGCCTACCGAGCACTCGATGCCGGTGCCCAACTGTGCCGACCTGCTGAAAATGCTGGACGAGGCCGTGGCGATGCTCAACGATATGCAGATCCTCGGTGAGCTGGCCAAGAAGAACGAGAAGTATGGCAAGGATATCGGCAAGGCTCTGGACATTCTGAACAAGAAAGCCCAGGAGAAAGCCGATCCCGAGTTCTGGGGCTTCGTGGGTGCGTACTTCAAGGTGGCGGCGTCGATTGCCGGGACGATCCAGCAACCGTACGTGGCGATGTCGTGGATGTATATCCGCTGCGCCATGGTGGTGGCTTCGCTGGCTGAAGTCGCCTGTCTGGAAAATCCTAAGGATCGCGTGATCTCGGTCAAGTTCTTCGCCAAACAGAACACCGAGTTCAGCAATCCGGCGCTGGAAAGCTACAACCTGACGGTAAAGGCTCTACAGGCCGCACAGCAGGCTGCCAAGTAAGACTGGCATAACTCCTCTCCCGAGCGCTACAAACGGTTCTGAGAGCCGTTTGAGCGTTCTGGGAGGGGTGCTTATGTCGCCAAATTGTTGTGAGTCCAAAACGGACACCGATTTCTTTTATTTCACGAGTCAACCATGCCTAAGGTACTCTTTACCAATGACGGAATCCGGGACGCCGTCATCCGGCCGGTGGTGCTGGACATCACACGGCAGCTTCAGGAATGGACAGGACTGGGCGCCTTGCCGATCCTGTTCCCGGGTGACACCGAAGTGGTCGCCCAACCGGCTTCGACCATCGATGAGTCCCAGGGATTCAACCAGGTCAACTCCCGTCCGGTGTGGCGGGTGAATCTGCGCGAGGAACACCAGACCGACAAACTCCTCGCGACTGCTGTGCACCAGATGGAGTTCCCCGAATACTTCTACGACGAGTCGCTGATGGTCTATCTGCGCCCCGTGTATTCGCCGGTGATCCTCACGATGGAGTTCGAGTACCGCTCGACCGATGCGAACAACGCCCGGCGCTGGCGGGACGAGATCCGCAGTCGTGTGTCGACCAACCGGGACGTTCGCACGCACATCATCAACTACCACTTCCCGATCCCGAAGGAGTTCTTCCCGCTGCTGGAACACATCTACGAGCTGCGTGAGGCGCAAGCCGGGTACGGCGACACCTTCGAGGAGTATCTGGCGAAGAGCTTTACCCAGAACGTCACGAAGATTGCCACCCAGATCGGGACGGAGGAGCGCTACGCCGTCGCCGAACAGCAGGGCCGGGTGATGGGTCAGTGGGAGTTCCAGGAGATCCCGGACGAGCCCAACAAGCAGGGCGATAACGAAGCGTATCGTCAGGCGTTCTCGTACAAGATCTACTTCGACTGCCCGATTGCGACTGCCGGGGATTATCCGGTGCTGATCCACAATCAGCTGATCGATGAGAAGTACATCATGGTTCAGCCGAAGGATGACTTCCAGACCTTCGAGTCGCGCAGTCCGCGTTCGTTGACGGCACTCGGTGCCTTTGAAGTCGACCGGCTCGCCAAGCCTACGATCCGTAGCGGTATCCGTCTGCCGGAGTTCCACGAATTCTATCCGCGCTCGGTGCCGCGCTATACGTTGCAGGTGCTGTCCGCGCTGGTGGGGATTGCGGTGAACGACGACAAGACGATCAACCGCACGATCATGAACTTCAACGAGATCGACGAGAACTGGGAGTTCCGTCCGGAGTTCATCCAGTTCATGAAGCACGAGTATCAGTGGCTCAACAAGTATTGCGAGTCGTTCGTGAACGTCACGGTGTATGACAACCATATGCCGCTGCACTACTCGATGTTCCACGTGGACGAAGATCTCAACGTGATCCTGGACTTCGAGCCGGATCTGCGTCGGACCTACTACGTGCGGCTGTCGATCCTGATGGACCCGTCGTATCTGACGCCGCGGGCACGGGATTCGGCACGGGATGACGCCAACGGACTGATCCTGATCGGTGCGGCGCTCTGCCCGGATCTGGTGAAGTACAACAAGCTCCCGCAGACGCTGGGTAACAGCAACTATATCACCCGGGCGGAAGGCGAGAAGTTCTTCACGCGGATTCGCCAGTGTACGGCCACGACCAATACCGGTCACCTGTCGGACCACACGTCGGTGCAGTGGAATACGGTGATGATCTTCTTCATCGAGACCCACGACCGCAACCGCGAGCAAATTGTTTACGAGAGTTAAACCATGCCTATCATTCAACCGCGCAAAGACAAGCCGCAGCTTCCTCCGAAGCCGGTATTGACGATTGCCAAGCCTGACGCGAAGAACATCGCGGTGGACCTGAAGTACCACCCGAAGGAAACGCTGCTCTCGCACGTCGAGGGCATGTCCTGGACCGTTGACTACTACAGTCAGGTGCTGGGGCGCGACACCCAGGTCAAGGGCCTGGAACTGGGTCTGGACCCGGTGTATCAGCAGTACAAGCTGATCAATGCGATGGAGGTGAAAGTCACGTCCGCATTGCAGGCTACCCAGGACAACGAAACGAACGAAGTGAGCGAGCAGGGGACGGCCACCGTCTACCCGTTCGTGATCCCGAACAAGGGTGACATGTTCGTGGCGGACCTGCTGGATGGTCGTCGGGCAATCTTCCAGATCACGGACGTCAAGCGTCTGTCGGTGTTCCGGGACGCGGTACACTCGATCGACTACACGCTGGTGAACTTCGGTGAGCCGGCCTGGCTCGACAACCTGAAGATCAAGACGGTCCAGACCACGTACTTCGAGAAGGACTTCATCGCCCATGGCCAGAATCCGATTCTGGTCTCGGATGACTACGAGAACCTGCAGTTCCTGCGCCGTCAGTACGGCACGCTGGTGTCGCAGTATTTCAAGCGGTATTACAGCAAGGAATACGCGACGCTGATCATGCCTGATCAACCGAACGTGACGTACGACGCGTTTCTGGTCCGAGCAGTGTTCCAGCATCTCACGACCTGGGATGCCCGTGAACTCACGAACCTGCGCCAGCTCAACTGTGACGACGATCAGGTGATGTCTTCGGACAGCATCTGGACGGTGCTGATGGAGCGCAATCGCACGATGCTGGCGGACGCCTTCCAGACGGTGGGTTACGTCGGTGCACGCAGCTTCACCCGTGAACCGATGATGGAAGGGATTCGTTACTCGGGCATCGAGCACGTGATCTACCCGAACGATCCGATGCAGCGCGTGGACAACCAGTTCGAGCAGATCCAGAAGCCGGCAGGTGAGTTCGTACCGGTACGGGCAACCGTACCACCGCGCAAGACGCTGGCTGCGATGTTCAACGCCAGCGACCCCACGGCCAGTGATCCGACCCATATCGGCATCAAGGACACCTTCACAGACGGCTACTACGTCTTCACCAAGGCGTTCTATGACAACGACCGTACCGAAGCCGCACAGAGCGATCTGGAGCTGATGGTGCAGGATTATCTGGACTCCAAGGAGATCTCCTACGACCGCGTGCGCGTGCTGGTGGAAGCCTCGGTGCGCTGGGACAACGTGAACGCGTTCTACTTCATCCCCGTGTTGCTGATCATCATCAAGTCAGTAATTCGCGCTATCTGATGTCAGAGGGGTGCGAACCCCTCGCACCCTTTTGAATGAGAAAACCATGGCTCAGTATATCCCGCCTCAAAACCGCGACAGTCGCTACGCACTGTGGTATGTGCGTTATCAGTGTCGCATTCCGTATATCCAGACGCTCTCGATCGATGAGCTGATGGAAGACGGTCTGCCCACCTCGGGCGACATGCACCATGATCACGCCATGCAGTGGGAGCCGCGACTGATGTCGTTGCCGATCCACCGGATGGCTGAGCTGTGGAGTTCGGGAGCGAACGTGTCGCTGCTCAAACGCGACGACGCTCCGAAGATCTACGAAGCGATCATGACGCACCTGTATGCGTGGAAGGATCACATCGAGCACGCGTACCATCCGCGTACGCCGCCGTATGACGACTTGCTGGTGCTCGACCAGTTTGCGAATATCGTCTACGAGCACGCCCGCTACGCCTACGACAGCAACTTCATCACCAAGCACTTCAAGCTGTCGAACTCGACCGCGATTGGTCGTCGTGCGATGCTGACGGCGATGTCCAAGGTGGATGACCGTCGTCGTGAGATGGCCGATCGCGGCATGCTGGCCGTGCGCAATATCGACCTGCACATCGTCGCACCGAAGTACGACCCGAATGCCGAAGCGGCGTTTATCGACTACTCGGGCAAGAATGTCGAGTACGACGCGCCGGCCCGTCCGTCGATGGCGAAGTTCTTCAAGAAGGGAGGGAAGTAAATGGACTTTATGGAAACCCCTCTGGGAGACGAAGTCCGTCGAGTGATCGACGCCAGAACGGGGCAGCCCAACTACTACGTCGACGCGACGATCCACACCAAGTTCGGTGACGTCCAGGTGTTGCGGGTGCTGAACTTCGACATCATGCGCGAATACATGCTCCAGTATTCGGACGAGATCACCCTGATTGCGCTGGTGCCATCAGGCCAGTTCACGTACAAGATCACCCCGTCGCGCAACGAGCTGGAGATCACGCTCTCGGGCGTGCCGACCTCGTTACACGCCGCTGAAGAGGTGCAGTCCAGCAGCTACGGACAGCAGCGTTATCGGGCTGTGCTCAAGCAGGCGAACGATCCCGCGATGGAAGCGAACGCCCGTGAACTGATGGATGAGTTCACGATGGACGTCCAGGACTTCGAGGTGCTGGAGTTCCAGCTGTTCTCCAAACCGATGGAGCAGTTCGGGATGGCGTCGGTGGGCGGGATCTATCGCAAGCAGGCGGTAGCGGATCTGATCCGTTCGATCCTGTTGCAGACCTCGTCCAACACGACCAACATCGACGACAGCTACATGCCCCAGGGTGTGGATATGGTCGACCCGGTAGATGCCCAGATTCGGGACCACATCGTATTGGAACCGATGAAAGCGGCGGATGCACCCGGGTATATCCACAAGCACTGTGGCGGTGTCTACTCGGCCGGCTTTGCGTACTACTACCAGGACGACTTCTGGTATGTGTTCCCGCCCTTCGACTACACGCGGTTCTCGGACGCCACACGCCACCTCTGTATCCTGGTGGTGCCGGAGAACAAGATGCCGCAGGTGGACAACACGTATATCGTGGAAGGCTCGGTGGTGACGATCGTCTGTACAGGCGGCCTGCAGCTGGATGACAAGAGCGATCTGAATAAGCGGGCCACCGGTAACGGTATCCGAGTCGCGGACGCCAGCAAGTTCTTTGAGCAGGGTGTGGAAGTCGCAGGCAACAAGGCTCTGATGTCGCGAGGCAAGAACAACAACGAGTTTATCTCCACTCCGTTAAAGGGCGGACTGAACAACGTGATGGTCTCGCCGGAACGCATCTCGGCCAACACGATGTATCAGGCTTCGCGACTGGCTGCCAAGGAAGGCGTGTATATCGATCTGGTGTGGGACAACTGCGATCCTTCCCTGATCCTGCCGGGGATGCAAACCCGGATCTCGTATTTCAAGGAAGGCACCGTCAGTCAGGTGGATGCCGTGGTGGTCGGAGCACAGGTGGCTACGGGCTGGGAAGGGGGTGGGATTGTCTCCGGGCGCTTTAACCGGAATATGGCGATCCGTCTCTTTGCAGCGAACGAAGCCAACCAGGCAGATGGCAGTTAAGCGTCATAAACGAGGGGTGCCTTTAGGCACCCCTTTATGCCGTTAAAAGGCTTCAGCGAAGAAAATTGAAATGAAGAATTTTTCAACCACATATACTTAACCTGAGCTATACCTACCAAGTGGCTCAAATACTTAACTCTAAATCAGGAGAATCACCATGAACTACATCACCACGTTCAACACCATGTTCTTCAACCTGGTCGCTTTCACGGTCACGATGGCAGTCATCGGACTGGTTGTGCAAGCCGTTGCGAAGAAGCGCGGCAAGTTCTACGTGCTTCAGAAGGTGCTGCACACGCGGCGCTTCTCGTTCCAGATGGGCTGGGTCGCGGTGCTGGCTGTCTCGGCCTACACCAACCTGGCAGGTACGACCACGTACCTGTTCTGGGCTGTTATCACCGGCTTCCTTGGCGGTCTCCTGGCAGCGTTCCTGTCGGACCTCAAGACGAAGCGCATGGTGAAGGAAAGCACCGAACAGGCCATGCGCATGCTGGGCCTCGGTAGCTAAGTAACACCCGACTGCCTCTGCACACAAGTGTAGAGGCTGCTCTTATGTGCATTCCCAAAGTGGAGTGTGCATAAGAGCATTGCTGCGACCGAAGCTAAGCAATTAGTTTTTGTCAGCAGCGTGCAACAAGGACGCCGGCCAATGAGCTGGCGCCACTCTGGCTTTTCCAATCCGTAGTACAAATCCTAAACAAGGAGAATCACCATGTTCGCATCCAACAACAACGCATCGGCAAACAACGACAAGGCAGCTGCAAAGGCAGCAAAGCGCGCAGAAAAGCGTGCAGCGAAGGAAGCCAAGAACAACGCACCGCTCACGTTCTGGGGCTACTGGCTGCGCATGGCTTTCTGGATGCTGGTGCTGATCGCCGCCATCACGGCCATCTGCCTCGGCATGCACTTCGGCCTGGTCTACCTGGCTGCCCTCGGTCTGGGCGAAACGCTGACGATGGTGCTGAGCATCTTCACGGCGCTCGTCGGACACGTCGCGGCATTCTGCGTGGGCTGGAACATCGGTGACATCTTCGGCAACCTGATGGTCCGTCGCCTGAAGACCAAGCTGGCTGAAGAAGTCGCAGCTTCGCGCCGCGCTCCGGACGTCGGTCTGGCAGCCGCCGCCTAACGGCAAGCCTACGAAGTGGGGCGAAAGTCACTTCACTTGCAACGAACGCCAAAGGCAAAGGAGAACCTGCCTTACGATAACCCCCTAGGCAGGTGCTACTAGACAGCACCCGGGACTTAAGAATCACTGACGCTCCGGCGTTTGAGAGAACCATTACCCAGTCACCAGACTGACCAAAACGCTATGGCCGTTGCACATGACGGCAGACGTAACATGTGTGCACTTCTTTCGTTAGGACAAGCCTATCGAATAATGTCAATACGGCTCGCCCGTATTGCAATGCGTAACCTGCAGGGCGCATTGCAATACGGGTATTAACCCTTACTCTTGGAGAGAAACATGGCAAAGATTTGCGACTTCATCCTCACGGTTGTTCTGATCGGTTTCATCATCGCAATCCTCCCGGCGATCATCAGCTGCCTCGGCGCTGTCATCGTGTGGGTGCTGCAGGCGATCGTTGTGGCCTTCGCTGTGATGCTGATCGTCGGCCTCGTGCTCACGATCTTCGAAGCAATCTTCGGTTCGAACAAGTCGAACGAAAAGACCTGGGCTTTCTAAGAAAGTCCTTCCCGTAACCAACCCTTAGGAGAACGCCATGAGCGACTTCATCGACTTCCTGTTCCTCGTCGGTCTGATCATGTTCCTGTACTGGGTCATGCCGTACATCTTCTTCGCTTGCGGCGCGCTCTTCCTGTTGGGCGGTACGGTGTATCTCCTCTGCGCAATCGTGGACGCGGTGGGTTCCCTGTTCAAGCGTAAGAACAAGACGGCTTACGCCTGACCTCCACCAGCCCCACGCCTTCGCAGTGTACGGAGCCACTACGAAGTTTGTTCACCTTCTCATGCCGACGGCAAAGGAAACCCTTGCAGTTCCCGCAGTATCCGCAGTTTAACGTTTCAGGAGAATAATAAATGAAAGCCATCGCTTCCTTCCTGTTGTTTGCAGTCATCGTCGTTCTGATGGTGATCGAGCCGGCGTTCTTCGTCCTGTTCCTGATCGTCCTCGCTGTGGCTTACTGCGACGTGGAACTGTCGTCGAGCCGCCCGACGTACACGTACTACTACACGCCGCGCACCCGTCCCCTGTACTACTTCTAAAAAAGAAATGAAGAAATTCGTCAAGCATCCTGCCGTCGTAATCGTCGGCCTCCTTCTCGCCTACATCGCCGTGAATGGTCTCACGACCTACTGGGATGACCAGGGCGAACACGCCCCGCGCCTGAAGCGTCCGACCTACACCCTTACCACGTAAGGATGCGACTGCCCATCTCTTCGGAGGTGGGTAGTCTAGTATGCCGCTGAAAATTCAAATCAAAGAATTTTCACGGGCATATTACGCTCTTAGTATTAAGAGTGAACAATTTGTCCACTTTGTTGTCCCTTCCAAATCTAAATCAAGGAAACTGAATCATGAAGAACATCGCTCGCCAAATCCTCCGCAACATCTTCGGCAAGTCGATCGAAGTCATCGACCTGAAGCTCGCGTTCCACAAGGACGCGAACATCTACGGCCAACACGGCACGCTGCGCGCCAGCCACGTGACCCAAGGCATCAAGGATCAGGACGTGCGCTTCGTGTTCATCGGCACCTCGGTGCCCCCGGCGCTCACGCCCCGCATCTTCGAATACATCTGGGAAGAAGCCCGCGCTCAAGGCTACGTCCCGACCGCCCTCACCGCTTACGGTGAGGTCCTGGCTACGGCCAAGAACATCGAACCGGCAGAACTGCTGAGCGCGGAACGCCGCGCCGCAGAACAAGGTGGCAACAGCATGTCGAAAGTCGACAACATCACCGCCCTCAACCCGGTCTAAGAACAAGGAGACTCACCATGCTTTTCCTCACCGAACAACGTGTCAACATCGGCATCAACCCGCATGCAGACGAAGCTTCGCGTCATGGCGTACTCTGGGTCACCTCGGAAGACGCGCGCAACCTGCGCGTGCCGGTGATCATCGACAAGCCGCTCCTGATCCGCAACGGCGTGAACTACGCTACGTGGCGGCGCCTGAAGCGCCAGATCGAAAAGATGGGCATCAGCGCCACGCACCTGGAACTGAAGATCGACGGTAAGCACTTCTGCTACCAGCTCGACGAGTACAAAGAACTGTACGCTCACGGCAAAGGCCGCCCGCTCTGGCGGGCCGCGCTTGCGTAAGCTGCCGTGAACCCAACCTCCCGAGGCTAGGCCTCGGGAGACCCTTCCCAGGGCCTTTTCTTTTTTACTCCAAACAGTCATTCGATGACTAGATCAAGGAAAACAACAAACATGGCACGCAAGAAAGAGTTGTATCTGAAAGACGCTTTCAGTCACCTGTCGCAGGCAACCAGCATCATCGGTGAAGCCGCGACCGCCGGCATTGACGCTATGGAAATCCAGGCCATTCGTTCAGCCGCCACCCAAGCGCAACAGGCAGCCGCAACGCTACACCAGCTGGCTGGTGCCATGGACGCTGAAAGCGATCTGCCCAAGCGTCCTAGTGGTGGTGGAGGGTCGATGTAATGAACCTGAACTTTCACTTCATCGTCTGTAGTCCGGACGTTGTGATTGACAGCAACTACATAGCTTGCAAGGCCATCCTCGATTACTGCCATATCAATCACGATGCTCGAATCGATCGTGCTGAAGCCATGAAGCTTTCGAAAGGCCGCATCAATCCCGGGCGTGGTTTCATCCTCATTCGCGAGGACGAGACTTTCACCACCTGGATGCAGCTCTCCAAGTGGATCGAAGAAAAAGGCTTGTTGCCGCTGTAACGTAGAGCGGGGAGGCGACTCTCCGCTTTATGCCGCTATCTTTTCAAACGCGTATGTCAGGAGACTATCATGTCTAATCGCGAAGGAACCGGATTGGAACTGCTCTTGTTTCTTTTTATTGCTGCTGGCGTTCTGTTCTACATCGATCCGGCAGGAAGCAGTGAGACGGCGTTGTCTGTAGCCGGCTGGGTGTTCGAACGTGCAACCAACCTCTGGATGCAAATCCTTTATTAACCAAAGATTTTCAAACGCATATTACCGTAGTGAAATCAACCCGGTCTTAGGACCTTTCTTAGTTCAGATGAAGGAGAAATGAAATGCGTGCAAGCCGCAAGAAGCAAAAGGGCATCGCTGCAGTTGAGTTCGCCCTTGTACTGCCCATCCTGTTGTTGATTGTGTTCGGCATTATCGAACTGGGCGTCGCGCTCTACGACAAAGCCGTGATCACCAACGCAGCACGAGAAGGTGCCCGAGCCGGGATTGTTCTGCGCAACGTCAAGTACACGGATGATCAGATCGACGCCGTTGCGGTGAACGCCGCCAAGAACTTCCTGCTGACGTTCGGCAAGCCGAATGATCCGGTGGCAGTCGTAACCGGTAACGGCGGTCTCTCGGGTTCGGACCTGTCGGTGAAAGTGTCGTACACGTATAACGGCCTGGGTCTCGGTGCGATGATCTCAGCCGTCACCGGGCCGATCGTGCTCAGCTCCACCACCACGATGAAAATCGAATAAGGAGACAGTCATGCGTAGACAGTCGATGAAGAAACAGAAGGGCGCTGTGGCCATCATGACGGCCCTGATGATGACGTTCCTACTGGGAATCGCTGCGTTGGCCATTGACGTCGCCAACGTGCTGGTTGCGAAGAACGAGCTGCAGAACGCCGCTGACGCTGCGGCGCTGGCCGCTGCACCCTGCCTGTACCCGCGGGCAGAGTGTGGCAACCTGACGGCCATAGCGCCGGACTGGGCCACTGCAGAACAGAAGGCTCGGGACGTAGTCGGTATGAACGGCGTGGGCGGTGTGATTGTAAAGGTCGGCACCGCTTCGTCCGGCTATTGGGACATGACGGGTGTGAACGGCCTGCAATCGCCTCCGTTGCCCGTCTCGAAAGACAACCTGCCTGCTGTGCGCGTGCGACTTGTCAAAAGCGATAGCAACGATAACGGCTCCGTGAAGATGTATTTGGCAGGTATCATCGGCGTAAACAAGATGGATGTGGGTGCAGTAGCCAGCGCCGTGGTCTCCTCACCCGGCACTGTCGGACCCGGTGGATTGTTCCCCATGGCGCTGTCGAGCTGCGTGTTCAATAACTTTTGGGATAGTTTGAACAATACCCCGAAGCTGGCCGACTCCACCACCCCCTTGCCGGGACAGTCCATTGACCAGGTGGTTGGCAAGCCCTACATTTTTCAAGTGGGCTCAGCCTATCAGGTTGGTGCACCGAAGTCGACCACGCTCTGTGATGTCGGTCAGTGGACAACGTTCGGCCAGACTGCGAACGATACGCCGTTTGTGAGAAACCTCATCGACGGAGTGGACACCAACCCAGCCGACGGGATCAGCATTGGGGCTACGCCTGGCACGTATATCCAGCCAGGTGAGGTCGATAACCTGTACACGTACGCTGGCGCCTGTAGCGAGGCAGGCACCAAGAAGTGCGCGTGGATCACGGTTCCGGTTGTTGACAGCCTGACGCCGAAGACGTATCCGGTTGTGCAGGCCTTTGCATGCATACACCTGCTGCGCGACGACAAGATCAAAGGGAAACCGCTTCTGGTGATGCAGCTCGCGTCGGGGAAGGATGCCGACCACTGCCAGGTCAAGAGTGCAGGTGGTGCTGGACCGGGATACGGTGCATTGCAACCGCCACGACTGGTGGAATGAGTGGCATAAAGCGCACAGGGGCAACCCTGTGCGCTGTCTCTTTCCCTTTCTTTTTTTCTTTCAACATCCTAAAAATATTCAGACCCATATAACTGTTGTGAGCTATATGGAGCAACTGGCTCACAACCCAAAACTTGATAAGGACAGCAAGATGAGCAAGCAACTGCCTCTGCGTTTAACTGCCCGGGTATTGGTCGTGAAGAATGGTCGAATCTGTCTCGGCCGGGTGTGGAACGATCAAAAGCGAATAGCGTATTACACCTTCCCGGGTGGTGGCGTAGAAGAAGGCCAGACTTTGATCTCAGCGCTGCAACAAGAATGTCTGGAGGAAGTGGGCTTCGCGATACACCAGATCGAAAAGCTCGATTTGATTGTCGAGGCAAAGCACCCCATGGGGTCTCCCGAACGCGACAAGATATGGTGCGGCTCCATCACGCACTACTACAAAGCGCAATGGGAACGCTACGACAATTCGCTGCGCAATGCGGCCGGGGATTCGATGCATTACACTTGGGAGCTGCCAGGTAATGCCATCAAGATGATCGAAAGAGGACCGGACGATCCTTTCAACGAGTACCGGATTCAGGCTATCCGGATGCTGACCCAGCGCGACGCTATAACGGGCCGTATCAAGATTCCGCCCACAGTCGACCTGCGGCAGCCTAGCCTCTAGCCCACACGCTACCTTGGAAGAGAGCCTTCGGGTTCTCTTCCTTTTTTATTTTGTTACAGTCTTGAGATAATTTGTAGGGGACATGTAATCCCTACCTATCCAACCATCACCAAGACTGAAAAATGAAAAAGAGCAGCCTCGAACAAATGGAGCAGGGCAAGCTGATCGTTGTGGAAGGCATCGACGGCACAGGCAAGACCACGGTTACCGATATGATCCTCAAGCGTTTCGAGGAAAAAGGTATCCTGTTGCAGAAGGTGAACATTCTGCGCGATGCTCCGGCCTCACTCGAAATCCGCGGGATCGTGACCGGTACACAGCATCCGTTGCACCCGACGTCCGAAGCCTTGTTGTACATGGCAGCCGTCCTGAACACGCACCATGAAAAGGTGGTGCCGCTACTGAACCAAGGCATCAGCGTGATCTGTGATCGCAGCTACCTGTCGACGCTGGCGTACCAGATCAACGACCAGAAGCTCGCTGGTAACCACACGCCGGCTGACATCGCTGACATCGCTTACGCGCAGATCAAACCGGACGCGATCATCATGCTTTTCGGCCAGACGGAGCAGGCGCTAAGCCGTGTCCGTGTTCGTGACGGTCAGCTCGATCGTATCGAAAGCCGTGACCCGCGCTACTTCCGCCAGATCCAGGGTTTCTACCACGAATACCGTCGGCGCGTGGAGTCCACTACGCCCGTCTATTGCTATGAAAACATCGACGGAATCGAGCAACTGCGTGAGTTCGCACACGCCACTGCCGAACTGTTGATGTGATCAGTAGGAAGCCGGCATGACCAGACCATTATGTCGGCTGTTTGGCTAATCAATTTAAAACACTTTCTGTCTGTTACGTCTTATCATGCAAATCGCGGGCTACAAGTTTCGTGCGGTTACGGGTCAAGTGCTGTATAGCGGCCCTGGCATCTACATCTACACGCACCAGGCAACGGGGAAAAGCTTTGTGCGATCCATGCGCAATTGTCGTGCTCAGCGCAGCAAGAACAACTACCCGAACCTTCTGAAGGAATTGCTCAAAACGAATCCTTCCGAAGTGCTCCTCTTCATGGCCGAGATACCCAAAGACACGAAGGACGCGCTGTACCTATCCTCACGTGCGGTGCTCAGCCATCTCTCGGAACGCGGAGTTCTCTATAAGCGTCCGAGTCCGAATCGCGGTGGTGCGTATCGCACGCTCCCTGGTGAAGAGAAGATTCGCTTCACCGTGTGGAAGATGCGACATCGGGAAACCGGTGCGGTGTTCTACTTCGAAGAGATCTCGTCTGTCGAAGAAGCCAAGATCATGGCGCGCATCAGTCAGCGTATGCTGACGTTCAACAACTACGTGCTCAAGTCCATCCCGAATGCAAACCGGGCTATGTATTACTTCGTGAAGCATCACGGGCTGACGGACATCAGCCATTGGGACATCACGAATCTGGCCCAGGAGTTTGAATCCGAGCACAAGGCCATGTTGTACATCACGCGACTCTCCAAGGAGCATCTGGAGGCGACTCAAGTTGTGTTGAGCCGCATTTCGAACATCGACAGTTTGTATTACAGGAACTCGATGCTCCGGCTGCCCCATGTAAGCATGGAGGAGTATCTGGGTATTGCCCAGTAAGAAATGTAAGAGACAGGTTACGGATTTACCCGTAGCCTGTCTTTTATGCCGCTAAACTTAAAAGAGGCCATCATGCTGCGCACCTCGCAAAAGCAAGTCATTACCGAATTCAATCCCGACGACCACAAGCTCGCCGACATCCTGCGTCGTACGACACTGCGTACAGCTAAAGCCAAGAATGTGCTGCGCCTGCGTCGAGCTGCTCGCTGGACCAAGTTTCTGAACTGGCTGCTACTCGTGATAGGAATGGCCGCCATCGGTTTTGTAATTGGCCAGACCATCCTCGTTGGCCACCTGCACGTCTACCATCAGCCACCGCAGTCCTGGCGTGACCTGCAGGACGTGTTCTTCGAATTCATCCACCAGATTTGCGTGTACTTCAATATCCAATAACGGAGAATAACAATGAGTACCAAGAAGAGTCACCGCCTGAAACAAGAACGGGCTGCAGCCGCAAGCAGCCCGACCGTCGAGCAAGGCTGGCCGCGTCTGCGTCCCGATGCGGAAGCCGTTGGCCACATCCAGATCGATAAGAATACTCGTGCCATCGTGATCGGCCGGGTGTTCGAGAATAAAGACGGCAGCGTCTTCATGGATTTCCCGGAAGGCACGAAGCTCGTCGGTGACGCGTATATCTCGTACGAGGCGGCAGGCGGGTATGCACCGCAACAGGCAGATTGCACGGAAGAGCCAGTGCAGGGTGGCTCGCGTTACAAGCGCGGACGTCGCTGGTGGGAACAAGGCAAGTGGGAGCGGTCGCTGTGAAAGATACATGCAAACCTGGTGGCTGTTCGTCGCTTGGCTGTGAAGGTGGCCACTACTGCTTCCGTCCCGACGGTACTCCGATTCCTGGACCGACGCCGGAAGAGTTGCAGAAGCTGCGTGAAGCATTGGGCTACAAGGACGAAAGTGACCCAACGTTTGACAAGGTGGACCCTGCGAGATCAGTGAAGGCCTGGAAACGCAACTTGGGCGCTCGCGATAACGACAATCAAGCGCAGAAGCTGGCACAGCAGCTGGTGAACCAGTTGAACGATCCGAACGCCAGAATCCGGCCTGGTATGACGACCGAAGAGATCCAGCAACAGATCAACGACGACATCTCGAAAGAGGCGGTGCGTCGCGCTAACGCGTCACGTGATCGGCAGCAGACGCTCGTAACGTGGGGCTGTCTGGCCGCAGCTGTTGTGGCGCTGGTAATCGTACCGTTGACGGCCTGGCTGTTGACCCACTAAAAATTACCGGTCTGAAAGTTGTATGTGGAGAGGAGCAGCTTCGCGCTGCTCTTCTCAAATTTCCTCCCTTTTATTTTTTTGTCTCCACAGCCATGTCCCAGCAAATCGAACGCGCAGAAGAACAGTATCTCCGGGGAATGAGCAAGATCTATTTCCAGGGCACGGACATGCCCAACACGCGTACCGGCATCGATTGCCGTACGGTGATCAATATCGACATGACGTACGACGCCACCAGCAACAAGGCACCGATCGTCACGACGCGTAAAGCGCCGGTGAAGCTCCCGATCGCAGAAATGCTGGGATACATCAAGGGTGTGACGTCGGCCGCTCAGATGCGTGAACTCGGCACGAAGTCGTGGGACGCCAATGCCAACGAAAACGCTTCGTGGCTGAACAATCTGAATCGCCGCGGCGAAGACGACCTCGGCCTGATCTACGGTGCTGTGGCTAAGAATTGGCCGAAGGCACCCACCGCATTCCAAGAATCGTACGACAAAGTCCCGCCGCTCGATCTGTTCCATAAGGTCTATGACAATCTGAAGAAGGGTGTCGACGATCGCGGTGAAATCATCACGTTCTGGAATCCGGGCATGTTCCACCTCGGCTGCCTGCGTCCGTGCATGTACGAACACCAGTTCTCGTTGTTGGGTGATGACCTCTACCTGAACTCGACGCAGCGTTCGTCGGACTGGCCGCTGGGCACGGTAGCGAACATGATCCAGGTGTGGCTGCTGTTGCGTCTGATGGCACAGATCACGGGCAAGAACCCGAAGTATGCGTACCACCGCAACGTGAACTGCCACATCTACGGCAATCAGCTGGGCCTGGTGCCGGTGCAGCTGGAGCGTCGTCCGCTGGCTGAGCCGACGATCGACATCAACCCGGATATCAAGACGCTGGATGACGTCGAGACCTGGGTGACGGTCAACGACTTCGAAGTTACGTATCCGGAATTCCATCCGGCCATCCAGTACCCGTTTGCAGTCTGAGGTAGAAATGGCAAAGCTTACGCCGGTGAATACCGGCAAAAAAGAAGAGAAGGCGGAGTTCGACCAACCGACCCCGCACGGGTGGTACACGGTGATCTTCCCGACCATCACCAGCGAGACGCGCCCGCTGGATCTGTGGGTGGATCACCTGCTCCAGCGTCTGCGCGATAGCGATATCGTTGCGTACTCGTGGACGTATCTGCACGGCATGCCTCGCAAGTTCGATGACGTGCTGTCACCGGTGTTTTTCTTCAAGAACAAGATGGACGCCAAGCTCGTCGAGTGGAGCTTCAGCGGCCAGACATTAGAAGGAGCAGGTTGTGTCTAAAGCAGAACGTTTGGCAAAAGAAGAAAAGCGCCGTCGCATGACGCGTAACTCGTCGGTGACGGTTGCGTATCTGCATCCGTTCAAGGACAAGGACGGCAACGAGCTGACCCAGGAAGAGCACGGACGAATCGTGCGGCTGGAAAGCGATGCCGAAGCCCACGCCGAGTACGATCGTTATAACGTACCGAAGCACTTGCCGGTGGAGCAGGACGGCTTCAAGAGCCGCGTCCAGGCCAACTTCGTCCTGCAGTGCGGAAGAGAAGAACTCGTGATGGACAGCAAGAACGCTTACTGTCTGCTGCTGTTCCTGTCGGGCTTTAACTGGGCTGACCGTGAAGACCACTCGGTGTGCTTCATGGGTTCGCTGGCTAAGGCGGTGCGCGTCGAGCCGCCCGAGAACGATAGCCCGCGGCTGCTCGTCAAGGAGTTCTACGTTTTTGGCAACACCAACGATCCCGAATACGTGCGGGTGGTGCTCTCGGAGCCGAATTACTCCTATCGCGTCAATCGCTTCAAGCTGTTCCAGGCGTTGAAGATGTTCGTGTCGCTGAACATCTCGCACTTGCTGAAGGTCGAGGACTACGTGACGGAGCCGGGCGAGGAAATGCTTTACCTCACTCGTCACGTTCACCCCGGCGTCCAGTCGTCGCTTAAGACCGATCGCTACATGCATCACGTCGACGAGCAGAATCTTCCGATTGTCTCGCACGGCATTTTCTTCGGCAATCAATCGGTGCCGAAGCCGGATGGTGTCAAGGATCTGGCTCTGATTACCTGGGAGCGTCAGGACGGTAATAGCGCGACCTGGATCGACTTCGGCGGCGACGCTCCGGGCGACGCATAAGTTTCGTGGAAGAGGTGTCCGTCCCCCGCGGCCCTCTTCCCTTTTTTAATTCAGAAGAACAAGGATAAGAACATGGACATTCGTCCGCGCATCATCTGTGGTTTTCCGGGTGTTGGCAAGACCACGCTGTTCAAGAAGTTGCAGGAGCAGGGCTTTCCGATTCTCGACTCGGACAGTAGCACGTTCGACAAGAGCCAGTTCCCGCAGAACTACATCGAGCACATCAAGAAAGCGCTCGACGATGGCAAGTGGGTGCTGGTCTCGACGCACGCCGAAGTGCGTAAGGCATTGGCCGCAGAAGGTCTCGCTTACGTGTTGGCGCGGCCGATCGACGTCTGGTGCAAGGACGAGTACATGAAGCGCTACCGCGAACGTGGCTCGCCCGAAGGCTTCCTGAAGCTGATGGAAGCGAAGTGGGAAGAGTTCTTCAAGGACGTCGAAGGCGATCCCGTCGGCATCACCTACCCGCTGTCCGAATGGGAGCATCTGGAACGGATCATGCCGGATCTCGTGCTGGCCCACAAGCGCGACCAGATCCGTACGTTCACCATCGACGCACTGGATGCCTCGATCGACGTCGGTGCCCCGTTCCACTCGCTCGATTTCATGGACGGCTTCACGCTGGGCAAGATGTTCGCCGAACTCGGTGCGATGAAGGCCGCGTGCTATACGACGAGCATGCGCGAATACACCGTGCACAAGCGTCTGCTGCCGATGTGTCATGAAATCGCAGTCCGACTGCGCCTGAACATCGAAAGCAAGGTCGCATTGGGCGACCACGCGCGTCGAGTGAAGTTCTTCTCCGGCAATAAGCAGGCGTAATTTTCATTCGAGTAAAAACATGATTAAGGTTAGTATTGGCAACAGCGTGCATCACCAGCAGCTGCCGGTCGAAGTGAAGATCTTCAAGGGCGGTGAAGTGAATATCCGCCTGCCGGAACAGGTCATCAATAGCCTACTTCGGATGGTGCTCAATGGCGCCGCAGTCGAACTGACGGCGAACATCACGAACTCCGACGAAGCGATGGCGATGTTCATGACGGTGGATGCGCTGCGCCGCATCGCACCGATCGTCAGGATCAATGCGTTCATCCCGTACCTGCCCTACGCGCGTCAAGACCGTGTCTGCAATCCGGGCGAAGCGTTGTCGCTGGGCATGTTCGCACAGCTGGTCAACGCGATGAACTTCGAGTCGGTGTCGCTGCTCGATCCACACAGTGACGTCGCGGCAGCCACGATCCATCGCAGTTTCGTGTCGACACAGCAGTCTTTCCTGGCCCAGATCGTCGAGCGCCAGATCCTGAGTCTCAACACCCAGGACCTGTTGCTGGTGGCTCCCGACGTAGGCGCTGTCAAGAAGATCAAGGCGCTCTCCCAGAAGCTCGATATTCCGTACGTCACCGCGACCAAGACGCGCAACTTGGAAACGATGGAGATCACGGAGACCAAGCTGGACGGCAACGTTGCAGGTAAAAACCTGATCGTCGTTGACGACATCTGCGACGGCGGACGGACGTTCATCCAGCTGGGCAAGATTCTGCGCGACGAAGGCTGCAAGGAACTGAGCCTGTTTGTCACGCACGGGATCTTCTCGTACGGCCTGGAGCCAGTGCTCGACATCTTCGATCGCATCTACACGACGGATTCGTTCCATCCGGACTGCACGACCGAATTCCGTCTGCAGAGCGAGCGCTTCCACAACGACCAGAACCTGCGTCGGGTTCACTGGTTCAACGTTTAGCCACAACAGCAAGAAGAAAACACCATCATGCACCAAACTCAAGATACGTCGTTCCACCTGTTCGCCCCCACCGCTACCGACGGCTACAAGGTCGGCCACCGCCCGCTCTATCCGGACGGCACCAAGTTCACGTACAGCAACGGCACGTTCCGCTCGGACCGCCTGTTCCTCGACAACAAGTCGAAGTCGCGCTTCTGGGACGGCAAGTTCGTGTTCTTCGGCCTCCAGGGCGTGATGCGCGAGATCAACGGCCTCTGGCACAACTCGTTCTTCAGCAAGCCGAAGGACGCCGTCTGCAAGCGCTACGCGCGCCGTATGAAGTATTACCTCGGCAACAATCGCGTCGACGTGAAGTGCTTCGAAGAACTGCACGACCTCGGCTACCTGCCGATCAACGTGCTGGGTCTGCCGGAAGGTTCGCGCGTTGACGTCAACGTGCCGGTCTACGTCGCGTACAACACGGAGCCGGGTTTCTTCTGGCTCGTGAACTACCTCGAAACGCTGATGTCGTCGCTGTTGTGGAAGATGTCCACCAACGCGACGATCGCGTACGAGTATCGCCGTACGTTCGAATTCTGGGCGAAGGAAACTGGCGTCGACATGTCGTTCGTCGACATCCAGGGTCACGACTTCGCCTTCCGCGGTCTGTCGGGTCCGGAGGACGCTGCGCGTACGGGCTCGGGTCACCAGATCGTGTTCAAGGGCACGGACACGCTGCCGGCGATCGATTACCTCGAAGACATGTACGGTGCGGATGTCGAGAAGGAATTCGTGGCCTGCTCGGTGGTTGCAACCGAACACGCAGTCGCTACGTCGAACATCCTGTTCAACGTCAGCAAGATGATGAAGCAGATTCGCGCGCAAGATCCGCAAGGCCTGCTCACCGACGACGACATCGACGTCGAGTATCTGCGTTCGAAGGGCGAGGAAGAATTCATCCTCGACGCGATCACCCGCAAGCATCCGACGGGCGTGATTTCGCTGGTGGCAGACAGCTTCGACTTCTGGAAGACGCTGGCGGGCTCGGCCTACCTGAAGAACGAAATCCTGGCACGTCAGCCGGACGAGAACGGGCTCGCGAAGGTCGTGTACCGTCCGGACTCGGGCGATCCTGTCGAGATCCTCGCCGGTCGCTACGTCCACAGCAAGGACGACTTCATCCGCATCACGAACAGCGCAGAAGAAATGCGCGATCCGCAGCGCGATTTCCTCGTGATGTTCGGACCGACGATGGTGCGTGCAATCCTCGACGATCACCACTGCCTGCCGGACAACGTCGTGCCGACGGGCAATATCAACGGCTACCACATCGTCACGCTCGACCAGATGCCGCTGACGATCCAGGAAAAGGGCGCAGTGCAAGCGCTGTGGGAAATCTTCGGCGGTACGGAAACCAGCAAGGGCTTCAAGGTCCTGCACGAACGCGTCGGTCTGATCTACGGCGACTCGATCACGGTCGAACGTGCGGACGAAATCCTGCGTCGTCTCTTCGTCAAGGGCTTCGCTTCGTCGTGCGTGGTGTTCGGTATCGGCTCGTACACGTACCAGCACAACACGCGTGACACGCTGGGCTTCGCAGTGAAGGCGACGGCCGTCCAGGTCGAAGACGAACTGATCGAACTCTTCAAGGCACCGAAGACCGAAGGCGTCACCAACAAGAAGTCCGCGAAGGGCTTCCTGCGCGTGGTGAAGAACGATGCGGGTGATTTCGTGAAGCAGGAAGAACAGAAGTTCAGCATCGACGAAATCCCGACGCACTCGGGCGAACTGCGCCTGATGTACAACAACAGCACGTTCCCGAACCCGACGACGTACGCGCAAGTCTGCGATCGTCTGTTGAAGAAGGCCGCGTAATAACAACCCGGGGTGGCTTCGGCCACTCCCATCAACCATCAAACCATCATGTACACGAACACCCGTCCTCCGAAGGAAATGCCGTGGGATGACCTTGTGTGGGTTTTCCTGCGCGAAGCGAAGACTCGCGTGAAGCAGATCGCAGACTCGCTGATCACCGACCCGCTGATGCAGTTGCGTGAATTCCGCATCCTCACGATCGGCGGCCCGCGCCAGACCGGCAAGTCAAAGGTCGCTTACGACACGGTGCGCCAGCGCCACAATGCGCGCCTGATGGTGCAGGTAGTGCATGGCAGCCATGGCCCGGCACATCTGAACCTGCACCCGACGGTGGAAGAACGCCGGATCGAAGTGCATCACCTCGTCGAGAGCAAGCTCAAGGACGTCGTGACGCTGGTGATCGACAACGACGGTCGCCTGTCCTGGACGCCGGGCGCACCGCTCTACGAAATCACCCAGGTGTTCCAGAAGCACCCGGAATGGTTCCATCCCGAGTTCTCCATCGTCAACATCCTCTAAGGGGGCAAGATGTCTAAAGGAGTCGCATTGCCATGTCCTATCTGCAAGGGTGTGGAGGGCTGTGACCATACCGTGCCGGAGCGTCTTGAAGCGCACCCGACGCGACCGAGGTTCATCAGCTTTTGGCAATTTGTCCTGATCGGCAAGAACCAGTCAGGCGCAAGTATCGTCAACGACGTGCCGTGGTCGTTCGACTATATGGGTGCTGCAGTTACCCACGAGAGCGATGACCTGTACTTCATCACCCAGGGAAACCGCACATTGCGTTTCGAGCGCGGCGACTTGCTGGTTACGCTGCCCGATGGTTCGTTGCACGTGATGTCCAAGGGTCTCGTCCCGGAAGAAGGTGGCTGGTTCCTGCCGCGCAGTGCAGTCAATGATCTGGTCGAGAAGTCGCTGAACGATCTGATCGCTCGCGCGAAACAGGCAAGTCTCGTCGACGTTGACGTACGCGCGAATGGCCAGCACACTCACCACGAAGCCGACTGGGTGAAGTATCTGGTGCCGACGCCGATTGCACCTGTGTCGGCCAGACAGGAAGCGACCGAAGACTTCTGCTACTGCGGTGAAGAGATCAGTCTGCAGATGGTGTCGGGTGGGGCCGCAGCGGAAGGGCTGTACGGTCGCGTGACCCTGAAGGTTGGTGGCGAATACGTCGAGTACGTCCGGAAGGATTCGATCGAGCGCATCGTCCAGAACTTCAACTCTCTGACCTGGGTTGCGCGCCTCGGTATGGCTGCATCGAAGTTCCACGAGCCGTCGGTGATCAATCGCGTCAGTGTGGACAAGCAGGACGAGATCATCAAGCGTCTGATGGAGCAGCTGGGTCAGCCGAACAGTCGCAGTCTCTACGAAGCGTTCAAGCAGTTCGCCAACGAAATCTGCACAGGGCATGAAAGCCTGCTGTCGCTCGTGCAGCGCGTGGTTGGCAATACTCGGCCCGACACACCGACTCCCGAACAACAACAGCAAGCCGAAGCTGGCAAGTTCAACTAACGGGAAACGACAATGCTGAAGAAGCTATTAACGTGGCTTAAGTCATTGATCCCGGACGCTGGCCCGGACCCCGTACGCGATTGCAGCATGTATCGGGACAAGGCCAACGGCAGCTGCGCACATATCGACGGCATGCTCTGCGTGATGTCGACGTGTAAGCTCAAGCAGTTGCACGAACAGCACGGTCCGACCGCGAAGTACGATCAATGGCATCGTAACGTTCTGGATAACGGAATGGTGTTGCTTCAGGATCGTCCTACGTTTGCCGCTGACCTGGGCAAGGGAGAGTTGTTCGAACCCGACGGTAGCGGTGGCTGGAAGTTCGCACGGAAGCTGACTCCGCTGGAAATCATGCAGGCGGAAGACCAACGCGATTACGGCATCATCCATTAATCGACGTCATAGGGGCCCGGGGCAACCCGGGCCTTTATGCTGCAATGAAAATTTGGTAGGCAACATATTACTACGGTGAGGTATAGCGTAGGTAACCTATTTCTCTTTCTCTCAAACGACCCATGTACCCTGAAATGACCAATCTCCTTCATTCCCCTTCCGTCGTCGTCAAGCCGATCTCCCGCACGAACCCGATCGTCGAGAAAGCCCTCGATGAGATCAAGGCAATCGTGAAGGAAGACGGTTTCGCCGACGTAACCGAATATCGCGGGATCGCCGAAGCGTACAAGCTTCCGGACGAGATCCTTCTGCCGGGCCTGCAACAGAAAGGCTACGGCTTCGTGAAGTCGCAAGTCTATGCGACACAGCCTGAACAGGAAGTGATCGTCGACCTGCGCTATATGGCGGCGATGATGCTGCTGATCTACAGCGACGACCAGTTCGCTTTCCACAACAGCGTGCTGGACTATCTGAAGGCCAGTCACACGGTTGCGACGTGGAAGGCGGCTTTCCCGATTGCGCACAGCGTCCGGCTGCTCGAAGACACGTACACGCAGTACGGTCATCACTTCACGGATATGGAAATGGCCAATGCTGCGGATCTGGTGCACGGCAGCCTCAACCATATCAACCGGATGGCAGAACGCCATATGCACGCACTGCACGAACTGTCGACGCACGAGATCGCGCTGACGAACGTGTATCACCTGGCGCTGCAAACGTTCAGGGCGCTGAACGATCCGGATCGCAAGCCGGGCGACAACACTAGCGTCGTGCATCGCATCGTCTACCAGAAGCGTGAGAAGCCGGCGCCGCACGATGCCATCTGGGGTCACAACGGCGGCTACCCGCACTTCTGGCGTCTGGCTATGAAGATCCTTGACGTGAACCGTCCGGACCGCACGAAGGGTCTGCTGTTCGCCAGCATGAAGGGAGAAACGCATGAGGCTTGAAGATGCGAAGGCATTGTTCGAACGGATGGGCACACTCACGCAGCGCTTGTATGTGCCTGGTCATTTGCGCGGCGCTCCGCCGGGACCGCCCGAGGTTCTGCACGACGTCGAGTTGTTCATCAAGCCCGAGCAATCTTCGGGAGAGAAGTTCCTTACCATCCATCGTGGAAAACAGCGAGTCCTAAATGAAAACGAATCACGATTCCTCATCCATCCCTTCTGGGACATTTCCGAACAACCTGTGTCTGAACGCGTTGATGGAAATGCCTCAATCGATGCCGCTGAGCGATCCGGAGCTGATCGAGCTGCAACTGCGGATCAATCAGGCAGTGGTGTGGAAGGAGCGGAAGCAGCCCGCGGAGAATGAGTGCATGATCTTCGGTCGTCCTGTGCTGCAGTATCCTGAAGGTCTGGTGGAGCCGCGCACACCCGCACTGAAGCCGGTGTGGCTGCCCTCGGGTAACATCCAGCTCATGGAACACGACTTCGCCTTTCGTGGTCGCTGAGTAAGCGGCATAAAAGCCTCCAGGACGTGAGTCCTGGAGGCTCCATTACTGCTTACTTCTTTTTACCGCTTAGCGGAACTTCTTGAAGTGCTCGAACAGCTTCTCGCGATGGTACGGCTTGATGCGAGCCAGCATGCCGTAGACGCGCGACATCATCTCGTGTTCGAAAGCCGTAAGTTCATTACGGATCTCTTCGAGGAAGGCGTGCGACACGTCTTGCACTACTTGAACCGACACGAACACCGGCGTTACCGGAGCCGGCGTTTCCACCGGCGTGCTGTCTGCCGGAGCAGCAGCGTCCGAACCCGAATCAGCCGGGGTATCGCTCGAACCGTCAGCCGGCGTATCCGTCGGCTGGTCAGCAGCCGGCGTACCAGCATCGGTGGAATCAGCCGGAGCAGTCGTGCCTTCGTCCGAAGCCGGAGCATCGGTCGACGGTTGGTCTGCTACAGGCGTTTCCACAGGTGCGTCAGCCACAGGCGTGCTTTGGTCAGCAGATGCATCACTAGCCGGTGCGTCAGCTTGACCAGCGTCAGCCGGTGCAGCATCAGCAGGAGTATCGGTCGATGCCGGCGTGTCTGCCGGAACGTCCGCAACCGGAGCAGGGTCAGCAACCACCGGCGTGTCCACCGGAGCCGATTCAGCAGGCTGGTCAGCCGAAGCGTCAGCTGCGGGTTGATCCGCAACCGGGGTATCCGTCACTGCTGCCGGATCTTGAGCCGCTGCATCGCCAGCGTCGCTTCCCTGTGCGGGTTGCGTCTGGTCAGCTGCTGCCGGGGTATCCGTCGTTGCAGATACGTCAGCAACGGGAGCCGGGTCAGCTGCAACGGGCGCGGGATCTTCCGCCACGACCGGTGCGACATCGCCGCTATCCGAAGCTGCAGGAGCATCTCCTTGTGCAGGGGCTGCATCTTGCGGTGCCTCTTCTTGAGCCGGCGTATCGGCCGCCGGGGTTTCTGCTACCGGAGCATCAGCAGCCGGTGCGCTTTCTGCCGGAACTTCAGCAGCAGGCGCGTCAGCGGCCGGAGCTTCTTGAGCAGGTTGGTCAGCAGGAGCTTCCACGACCGGGTCTGCTGCCGGTGTTTCCACCGGAGTGTCGACTGCAGGCGTATCAGCAACAACCGCCGGCGTATCAACTGCAGCTGCCGGAGTTTCGACGACGGGCGTGTCAGCGACCGGCGTTTCCACAGCGGGAGTTTCTGCGACCGGCGTTTCGACCGGAGCGTCAGCAACAGGTGCTGCCTCGACAGGCGCAGCTTCTGCAGGCGTTTCGACTGCCGGGGTGTCCACTGCGAGAGCAGCGTCGACCGGTGCCGATTCGACCGGGGCTTCAACAGCCGGTTGCTCGACCGGTGCTTCGACAACAGCAGCCGGGGTTTCTGCAGCGGGTTGTTCCGTGACCGCCGGAGCCGCATCGCTCGTCGCCGGTTCTACAGCCACTGCAGCGGTTTCTGCTGCGGCGCTGTCGGTAGCAGCGGGCGCTGCATCGGCGGGTTGAACTTCTGCGGGAGCGGCATCGGCCACAGCAGGCTGCTCGACAACGGCTTCTGCTTGAGCGGGAGCATCGGTGGTAACCGTATCGGTAGCGGGTTGAGCCGCCACCGGTGCTGCGGCGACCGGGTCAGCTTCGACAGCGACCGGCGCTGCGTCAGCAGGTTGTTCAACAGCAGGTTGCGCATCGACTGCGGGCGCAGCGTCTGCAGCAGGTTGTGCTTCTGCAACCGGCGCTGCCGCTTCAACAGCGGGAGCATCGGTCGTTTGTGCGGGTTGGGTTTCCGCGACTGCTTCGGCCGGAGCATCAGCTACGGTTTCGGCGGTTTGTGCGGGTGCTTGTTCGTCCGTGGCCACGGCGGCTTGCTCGACAGGAGCTGCTTCCGGGGCTGCGGGGACGCTCTGGTCGACCGTTTCGGCTGCGATTGGTGCTTCAGCTGCAGGGTCAACTTCTTGAGTTACGGTGTTGGTCGTTGCGTCCGACATTGCTTTGCTCTCTTGAAAAAGGTTAGGTGGAGCAGGGGCTCCATACGATGGGTGAACTCCCAAAATTCGCTTACAAACTGTAAGATTCGAGAAAAATATGACCAATACTCGCTGGATTCCAGGCGGACTGGAGTATCCGGGGCACAGCGTCCCGGTGACGAAAGTCTACACGCTACGTGAACGCATTCACATGGCGAACCAGATGTCCACGGAAGAACTCCGTCGGCATATCGCGTACTACTCCGACTCGTACACATTCGAGACGCTGAGTGATATCGCCCACACCGTGGCAGCGATGTCCAAGCCCATGGCCGAGATTCTGGATGACATGCGCATCCCCCGAATCTGGGAAGGCTTTGAATTCGTCCGTCTTGAAGGTCCGCCCAAAAAGACGGGTGGTGACTTCGCCCAGCTGCGTGTTGTCCGACCGACGCTGATGAGGGCACCAGAAGGCTTTGTAGTTCAACCCTTGGCCGATCCAGTGCCGATGCTGCCGATATTGAAGGCGCTGGTGGAAGTCAAACCGCTGTCGCTGTGAGGAGACCACGATGAGACCATATAGGGTTCGTCGCCGCACGCGCCGTAAACTTAGAATAGCCGCCAAAATAGCAGTCGTCCTTCTGTTCGCCTACGTGGTGGCTGAATTGATAGATCTTTCCGACAACCCTACTGGTTTTGTTCAGACGCCGTATTCCACTGCTGCGTCCATTATTGACTCCCGAGACTCTCATTAAGGAATCATGAGCACATCTAACACTCCCCGCAACTACTACTCGCCCCGTGGGCATCAGCTGCTATACGTTGGCGATCCCGTGGACGTTCCCATTGTCACACTGGAGAACTACACCAAGTGGTACGAGATCTACGTGATCTCGCCCGAAGGCCGTGTCGAGAAAGTCGAAGGCGATCTCGTGCTGGCTGTACTGGGCGAATTCCACGACGCCCAGATCTGCGACCACGTGTTTCATCCACGGCTGCTGTACCGCATCGCCCAGGAACTTGGCGGTGAAGTCGAAGAACGCGCTGTAGAAGTAGCAGCCGGTCGCTGGATGCTGGAAGCCCGCGACTCCGACGAGTACCACTTCAGCGACCCGAACATCAACGGTTGAGGACAGATCATGACTGAACAGGAGAAGGAGGAATACAACGACCTAGGTGCCGAAGCCTTCGTCGATTCCTTGCAGCTCGACGGTATTCCGCCACCGAACTTGCGTCCGGTGCTGCTCGCAGTTATGAAAGACGTGAAAGAGACGGCAGACAGGAATTGGCCTGACGAAGAGAATGTCTACGTCTCAGCCACCATTACCCATATCACCGGGGAAGGTATCGTGGTGAGCGACAAACGTTGCTTCGGTTTCCTGGTGGAAGTTGATCTGAGACTGGGTGGCTCAGATAACCCGACGTGTATCGAAAGGCACACGTACCTGCTGGAAACGGATCGAGATAACTTCATCGTTCGTACGAACGAGTTGTTGCCTGATCCGAGACGCACCCACTAGGCGGCATAAAAGGAAGAGAGGCTTGCGCCCCTCTTCCACCGCTTTAGTTCGCGGGAGTGGTCGGTTGCTCCGCTTGCTCAGCAGCAAGTGCCTTCTGCTTCACCAGACGGGAAGCAGCGCCCGCAAACGCGATGATGTTAATCGCGCGAGTGAGCAGTTCAGGAGCACTAGCGCTGGTGATCACGCCGTTTTGCACGGCGAGATTGAAAAGGTCCGGCAAGGCACCAAGCGTAGCGAAAAACCAAATCGAGTACATGGAGTAGAACTTCTTCCAGCCGTCGATAAGTTCAAGTTCGAGATTCATTAAAGACTCCTGCAATGCACCACATCGATGCATAAAATTGATTCAAATCTCTCAAACTAACCCAGAGGTCATCATGACGGACATTCATCTTAACTCAGCACTGCGAATGGCGAAGCGCCGTGAAGCCGCTATTCTCGAACTCAAGCAGGTCCTGGATGGCGATGGCCTGGATAACGACACGGTTTCGACCCAGGTGGCCAAGATCGTCCTCGACCTGCTGAGCCAAGGCACCGGTGCAGGGTTGACAAAGCACCCGTTCACCAAAGAGAAGTACCCGGATGTCTACCCGCCGTGGCGAGACGGGCGTCCGGAAGTGACGGTGCTCACCCACGGCAACCTGCGGGCAGAAAAGCAGTTCCTGCTCGATCGCCTCGAATTCAAACAGCAGGTCTGGACGCCGCGCGCCGAAGCCCTGCGCTCCATCGCTGCTAAATCGTGAGATAAAAGGAGAATGTCATGGATCTTGACCCCTCCGTCATCATAGCGACCGGCAATAAGGCAGCTGACTATATCACCGAACGCTTGGCTAACGACCAAGTCGCCCGCAAACTTCACGAGTGGTTGACCGAAGAAACCGCCCGGATCGATCCGACACGCGCCGGCAACCTTGCTATGTGTTTGCGCAAATCGAGTAATCTCTTTTGGCGTACGGACAAACACGGTGAACGAGTTTATGACGAAACCGGCGCTGTCCTTGTGTTGTATTGCGCCGACGAGCCCATAGATCCAGACAACAACCACAATTGGGCTTACGCCTTTCTGGTGAGAGGTGAGGATGGAAACTTCACCGAACTGGAAGCCATCACTACCTTTCAGTCTCACTAACCATTAGGATAAGAAAATGCCGACTAAAGCCGGGAAGTTGAAGTTCAAAGATATTCGTCAGGGCCGCACGGGCTGGTTGGTGGCTGCGCTGGAATACGAAAAGCGTCTGCGGACGCTGAAACCCACTCGTATCGAAATCTCCTCACGACCGTTCAAGATGCCGAATGGTTGGTTGTTCTCTTTCTACACCGCTCCCGTGCGCGGT